>JAOEGS010005304.1:45904-97564 GCA_025447755.1 Corythornis vintsioides
CTCTTTTTTTTTTTTTTTTCCCCTTTTTTTGATCACCTGAACCTACCCTGCCCTTTCCCCCTTTTTATCCTGTTCTCATCCCAAACTCAGGATGGTCTTCCACGGAGACACATCTAGACTAAACTGGATTCTGTATTGCATTTCCCTGCTTTCTGCTGCCAGTTGCTTTGTCTAAGGAAGACTATATATCTCATTAACTTCAAATGATTCTCAAGAATATCTTTTGACTCACGTTTCTCCTCACTGAAATCCACTCCAGACCTTGTAGATCTGGAACTAGCTGGCAAACATGGTATTTTTCCATCCTTATTCACAGTGCTTTTTATTGCTTCCTTCCTTTCCTCATGATATTGTGCCCAGTGAGCTTTTTAAGGCAGGTCAACATCTCATTGTTTTTCGGAAAAAAAAATCTTGGCTTACTGACACTTTCCAGATTTGTGCTGTTAATCAGGTTATGCCTAGTTTGACTGAAGCCTTCTTCAGTGTCCTCCAACTCCCATTTACTTTGCCCAGTACATTGTTTTACCCAGGCAGAAAATGTGAGGCATCCAGGACATCTGGTCCTTATGCATCTACCCTCCAAGCTAGGTAGTCTCCTAAAGAGATATATACAATGCAGCCATAGAGGCAGGTGGGTAATGGGTGTATCCTGCAACAGGCTGTGGCTCAGACTGGTTCTCTTCACAGGTTGTGTCATGTGTGCCTAAAAACTCATCTCTGAGGCTTCAGTCTCAGTTACTGGCCAGGAGCAGCAGGTCTGGGAGGACTTTTCCTATCCTTCCCTTTTCTTCCGAGGAAGTGTTGCTCTTTCTTCCCTTGTTCGTGTAACACTCTGTGATCATGCATCACCCTTTTCCCAGACCCATACCACAAAGCTGTGCATCTTTTACTGGATGTGGCCTTAATATGACTCTTCTACCCTAAGATGCTGGAATGACTGATCACTCACAGGGCCAGTTCTGGGTAATTCAACAGGTTGTTTTTAACAGCATAGGATGAACAGCTGATCTTAAAAGAGCCTGTTTGTTTGAGCAAGATATTAAAGTGTTACTATGTTTTGCATTTCCCCAGCGGCACAGGGAAAATGATACAGTTTCTCTGCTGAATCATCTGCTTTTACAGTTTTGGGTGTTATGTTTATTTTCCCAAAGCATTTTTTTCTTTCCCAGACTCTCCCAGGTCCCAAGGTTGAAGCTGATGTCTGCACTCTGAGTGCATCCTGTTTGTCATAGAATCATTTAATTGCCATTTAAAAGAACTTATGCAACTGACCTTTAACATGGAAGAGTCTGCCTGCTGCACTTAATTCCTTATGCCGACATATGAAAAGAAAGAAAAAAAAATTCCTTTTGGCTAATGGGAAAGTCTTCCCACAGGGAAGATTAAAAAGGCAGGTGGGGTGAGGGAGCTGATGAAATTCAGAGTGGTCAGTGGTTACACAAAGGGCTTGGTTTGGGCATTGCTTACTTCCAGGGGAAACTACAGTACTAATTGCTCTGAAGTGGCTGGGGGCAGAGGGGTGTGTGTGATTTTTTAAAACGGGAGAACTGAATGATGTTTGCAAGCAAATTTATTTTATTTCTAGATGACTACAGAGCAGTTCCATAAATCCTCTTCCCTAACCTTAGAAGATCTTCTGTCCAAATCTGTTAGGATTTGGGAGGAAAAGGGAAACTCAGGATGGTGGGAAGGAATTGAATTGCTCTTGTCTGACCATTTTCCTTTGAACCCATGGTTTTGATGAATAATCACCTGGAAATGTCTCACAGTGTCTGGCAGTGGATTGGCTAGGTTGACAGTCTGTACCAAGTTAGAGGATGTTGCAACACTTTCCTGACTGGCTAGCCACAGTTTTAAAAGCTAGAGAACAGCTGATGTAGAATAACAAATACAGTACATCACACTATCCAAATAATCAATTAGATGAGAAGAGTCTTGAATAACTGATGCTCATGCCCTTTCTTGTGGACTGATTGTGAAATGTATGTGATAAATAGCAAGCTGACCCTGATGCAAATAGCCATAGAAAATCTCACACAGAATTAAATCATAGCTCAATGTTTTCAGCAGTGATCTAGTAATACTCCATTTTACTGTACCTCTTGTGTGTCACAGACAGAGGAGCTGCTGAAGACCCTGCCTTGAGAATTTTGTGGGTTCAATTCTGTTCTCTGGAGTTTGATACACTGACTGCAAATCAGATCCAGAGCTAATGGATGCAGTAGACAGTAAATAGGAGTAAGGAGTGGAGTTCAGCTACCCTCCATATGTATCAAAGGCAGAGAGATAACTCACTGGGCGGAACAAAACCCCACTACTTTTCCTTCCTTACGTAATCTAATGAATGATATGAAGTACAATTCCCTGATACTAGTGTCTCTTGCCATGACCTGAACACCCCATAAGCATTTTTCACTAAAACTGGCCTCCTCTCAAACACCTTTTTGTTTGTACCACAGAGGTCTTACCTCTATATCATCAAAACGATGTAGAGTTTGGGGGAGAGAAGCACACCTTGTATTCATTAAAAAATACAGGTTTTCTGCTGAAAGTGCAAAAGACAGACATAGGTAGTGAAATTTAGTTCATTTGTGATGCAGCTTCTTACCCCCTGAGAACAGGAGGCATGTTTCATTTATTATCAGTCACAAACAAACAAAGTATATTTTTAGCTTCTTCTTTCAGGGAAGATAAAAAATATTTTGAGTTAGCATGACATGACTTAGGTGGGGACTCTTTTATGTTTTTTATTTGTTTAGATAATTGGGTCACAGGAAAGCACTCCTGTGAGAACCAATCTTATTCCCAGAGATCCAGAGAGGTGAAGGGGAGGGAGAGAGTTGAGATTAATGCTAAAATAAAACATCCTGTGCAAAAAAAAAAAAAGCCATTGTCCATGTAGCCTTAATCTTAAGGTAATTTAGAAGAATGACAGAAAAGTTCAGCCTTAACTCTGTCCTTTTTCATCATGTGTCTGTACCTTGAAATAAATAATCTGTAAAGGCTGGTTTCATCTTTGTCAGATAACAGAGCATGTACGACTCAGTGTAGTGTGCCCCACACTTGTTAAATCTAAAGTTCATATAGCAATTCCCTTCTGTACATTTTTGTACTGTCCAAATGGTCAATATTTTACAGTTACTTTTTAGATTATTTTAAAATTTTATTTATTTTTACTTTTACCAACCTTCAACTTTTTTTTTTTAGTTCTCACAAATATTTTGATTAAATCTCTTTTAATCTCTAATCTAATTACATGCACTGTGTTTCCACACATAGTTTGTGGGCTTTGAGCTAGCAGCTTTAGACTCTTGCAGCCAAGAATTTCATCACAGAAAACTGACCAGCCATTTTGTAATTATACCCAATTTAATTAGGAATCAATTCACTTATTGAAAAAAACATCCCTTTTCTATTGTTTTTCGAACCTGATGGTGGCATCTTTTTGTGTGTGGCAACAACCTCAAATAATTAGCCTGGTGCTAGGTGAAGACTGTTAGACCTCCATCATCCCAAACATCTGACTAGACGGACAGAGGGGATCTTTTGGCAGAGATTTTTGTCTTGACATGTTGCAAAAATGGTTTCTGAAAATCACTGTGGAAGTAAATATGTTTGGATTTGAGCAATATTTCCCAACAGTCTGTCCAGAACAAGCCTGTGGGTTCACAGAATAGCACTTCTGTAGTATGGTCAAGGCTGTACCATGTAGTAAGGTCCTTTTGCCTTGTTACTGACATAAGGACTGGTGACATGATTTAGCAACTCTGTCTGTGACATCACATGAGAACATTTATGGATTTGTATTGCTCTCGTGCTTTGGAAAAATGCCAGTCAAGAAATGCCACCTCCAACTTCCACATCCTTTCAAACATATAATATGAGAGGTTTGAGTGAAGTGTCCATTCAGCTCCTGGACAGCTGTCACAGCTAACCCAGCAGTACAGGGAGGCTGTTCCTGATACCAGAGCTCAGCTTCAGAGATTTCTTGCCCTTCAAATTCTTGTGTCATGGGCATGGAACAAACAGCTCCATTCCTCTCTCCCAGCTGTTCAAGGTTATCCTTCCCAGCTCCTTTCCTCCTCGCCTCCTCATCCATGTTCTGTTGCCACACATCTGGCTTTGAGCATGGAGCCACTTCTTGGATTTGATCCCTAGCAGCTGTCTGCTGCCAGCTCTTTCCCACAGAGGATAGGGATGGGATCCAAAAGGCAAGGGGGAATGGAGGACAAGCTGGGAAAGTCCACAGCAGGTGAAGGTTAAGACAGAACTGAATCTCCACAGGAGCAACGTCCTTTTCCCCTCTCTCCACTCAGCTCCATGTCTAGCTCTTGAACATGTACTCTCCCGTCTTCTCTATTATTTCTGAAAAAGTAGACTGGCTCCTCCACCTCTTTTATCTCTGAATGAGCTCCTTCTGTATGCAGACTTCTTCAGCAGATTGTCTTACCAACATGGATAACAGGGAACACATCCCAAAGGACACAGCAGAAAAGATGCATAGGTGAAAAACTACATATCCTGTCCAAACAATTAAGATAGGCACAGGTCTTTCCTATGTCCACCAGCAGATACCAGCTAGAGAGAGCTGAAGAATTCAGTCCATGCAGCCTCTCCTCCTTGTCTTAGCAGGGTTAGTTCAAGGAGCATGAAGTGCAAAATGCACTGAGTGAAAAAAGGGGGGACCTGGAGCCTAGAAATGTACTTTCTATGTCATATGGTAACAACAGAAGGTCACATTTAGTCTCCAGGGATGTCAGATGAAGCCTCTCAAGGATTGCCTTCAAAAGCATCCTGTGCCAAAGGTTTGTCTTTGTGCTGGAATAAGAGGGCAAGCCAAGAGATAACTAGGCTTGACCAAAACCCACCTGAAAAGTGGAAGCCTTTCTGGTCCCTTTCACAGGTTTGGATTTCACAGAATTACAAAATCACAGAATGTTAGGGATTGGAAGGTACCTAGAAGATAATCTAGTCCCAGAGCTCTGTCACCCTCACTGGGAAAAAGTTTTTCCTTGTGTTGACCCTAAACCTCTCGTGTTCCAACTTGCTCCCATTGCCTCTTGTCCTGTCATTGGATGACATTGAGAAGAGTCTGGCTTCGTCCTCTCTACACTCACCTTTAACATATTTGTAAACATTGATGAGGTGCCCCCTCAAGTGTCCTCTTCTCCAGGCTAAAGAGCCCCAGCTCTCTCAGCCTCTCTTTTGTCTTCTTTTTGCCCTTTTGTGAGTTTGGCCTTATGATAAAATCCAGAGCCAGAGAGCTCTGAGCAGAGACAGATTAGCATCTTGTTTTCAGAAGCCTAAAACCGGGATATATGGATCTGTTTATTTTACAGATGCCAATAGCTAACACATCCATTGTGTGCAACATACACAGTGCTGTGAAGCTGCTGCTAAAAGAGGACAGACATTTTAGCTGGCTTATTATCAGCCTACATGCACTGGAGATGGATCCTTGGCTTTTAGTTCACCCTTGCTCTCAATTTTATTTCAGCACATTGTCCTATTAATGATCAAGCACTCATTGAGCTGCATTTTATTAAGTTGCTTGGAGGCCCTCTGGCATCAGTAAAGTAAATACACTTGTGGTGATATTATTATTATTAGATTCATGCTAATAAAAGGATAACAACCCAGCAAAAGACCTTTAATCAGTCTATGCTGTGTAGGCAAAAACAAAGCTTTTTATTCGGATTTTTTTTCCTCTAGCCACATAGGGTCCTGTCCACGTGAGTGGAGAAAAAATAAAAGAGACCATCAGTTGAGTGATTAATTTACAAGGCTTTGTTTCTTTGATTAATTTTACTCCTTTTCTCTGCTGCATAATTGGTTTGGAATTTCCTTCCCTTTACTCAGAATTTCACTGAAATAACTGCTAACATCCAGTAATAAAATCTTTGCCGCACCAGTAACTTGCAGTCTTATCCACTGAAGAAAGATCCCAGCCTGTGGCTAGTGGAAGCTGAAGGAGATGGTCTGGTGGATCAAAGTAAAACCAGGACTAGCCAGAAACCAATGTTAAGTTGAAAACACGTGCGAGTAGCGACAAAAAGGAAATTCCCCAGTGTAATTACTGAATCTACTCAGTGCTTTTTTTTGTCTGGAAAAACACAGCAAATGCTGCCCTACTTCATCAGGGCATCATGAGGATAACTTCCAGTAAAAAGTAGGAAGCCAAGCACTCCTAGAAGTGTGGTGACACATGAACTCCCTAGTAGACTAGAGCAGCTTCATTCATTCCCCATTTCCCACTATCTAGTCTGTCAGTGGATTCAGATGTAACCCTTTTGTCCACAAAAGGACCTTAATCGTGTAGCTCTGAAATAAAGCCATAAAGAGAAACTTCAGCACCTACTGAGTGCACGCAGGTTTGTTCCTCCTCTTAGTCACCACTAAATTGGGTTTGCAGCTCCTGTTTTGGTACGGTCACAGTAGCTTCCAGGGCTCGTGCATATTTGCCTCCTTTTGGGGTCTATCACTTGTCACCTTTGCTGTGGTTCTGCTGGTTCTGCTTAGGACCACTCTGTATTGCAATAAATATATTCAATTTTCCTAGCTCTTCTTTTTCTCTGGAAAACACATTTTTGGCTGATCCTGTGCTTCAGACACACATCTCCCTTCTTTTATAAATCCAGTCCCCTGGGTTTATTTCCCTTTCATACCAGCTCCATTTTATTTGTCTCTTTTTTTGTTGTTGTGGGTATTTTTGGTTTGTTTGTTTTTGGTTTGTTTTGTTCACACGGCTATTTGCTGGGGAAACTAAGAGCTTCCTCTGCTCACCAGAAGAGGATGAATTTCAATCTCATATTGATTTTCAGTCTCACACCCTTATTCTTGAAATTTTTTGAGCAGCTCAGTACTCCCTACAACTACCCCAAGTTTGAGAAAACAACTGAATACCTCTCCACAAATTACTGCCTCTAATGACTACAGATCTGTTTTAAACCTGCAGGACATGCTGACATGGAGTTAAGTGGACTGAGTCTCTCCACGGATTGTCTTGTTGCATGTCAGTCCCAAGACACAGAAGTGCTACAGCTGTGGCAGCCATCCACCTTGGCTCTCTATAGGCTGTGTGCATCCTCCTATCTCTGAAGGATGAATAACCATTCTGTAGAATTAATAAATTCAGCAGAATTCAAAATTATTTTTTTTTTCTGAAATTAATTCCCCCATGACCTCTTGGCAAGTTCTCAGAGAGAGTGGAATGTTCTTCTGTCACACCCTTGTCTGGGTTCAGTGGATGCTCTAAAAGGAGGCCTGAAACCTCTGGGGTGTGTATGGGACTAGTTCAAGCTTTCAGCTCAGACATTAAAGCACTTGTGCAAGGTTTTGCTATGAAACAATGTGTGCCGTAGAAGATGGTGTGTTTGCAATGGTGTGAATATAGGGCAACATATAACTTGAGGTGAGCCAGATCCCTCAGATATGAGGAGCCCATGTAAGAACCCTCTTGAAGGACAGCTTCAAGGACACAGTGATTGTGTTTATACTACGGTGTAGGAGAGATCCTGAGGTCAAATATGTAGTCTGTCCACATTGCTTTTCTGCGGGAAGGCCTTGGAGCTAATCGTGGTGCAATCTAGCTGATACTCTCAGTGCAGCAGTGTGAACACCCTCAACTTATCCCCTACAGAAATCTGGAGGTACAGCCAAATTATCTGGCAAGAAACTAGACAGTAATAACAATCACTCCTGAAGACAACCAGTCATTGCTGCCCCAGAACCTAGGGGGAATAGAATTCTCACTGTGCAGCTGGTCTAATCCCTACCCTAGATCTGATCAACACAAAGACATTCCTCTCCCTAGGTCAGACCGTGCTGACTCTCATGCACCCTGACAGGCTGTGAGCCCTGGAAAACTCCATTAGCATCCACATGTACAAAACCACAAAATTAGAGCAGGCGTGCAGGAGCTGGAATAGCCAAATGGATCTTAAATTTGGTCTCTTCAGAAAGAACTCCAAAGCAAACTCCAGAAAGTATGGCTCCTGGGGAATGGCATAAGGAACATAATCTGAGTGCTGAAAAGAACAGAATTATTATTTCATTTCCATTCTTTGGAAATCCTTTGCTGTGTATCTGTGCGGAATGAAAGTTTAACAGTGAAAGGATATTGCAAGGCTGTTTGTCTATTATACATTTTATTTTTTCTTATTTTCTTTTCTCCTCTTATCTTTCTTTTTTCTTTTTTTTTGTTTTGTTTTTCCTTTTTTCTTTTTTTCATCACATGATACAGACTATTGAACTGGGAAATGATAAAAAGAGTAAAAAATAAGCTTACCCTATTTCTTAAAATGGGTCTTAGTGAAAATATTTGTCTGCATGAACAATTTATACACATTTTGAAGAAGAAAGAAAAGCTTCCCATCCACTCTCCCCACCTCAGACCTCATCTTCATGCTTTTTAACCTGGGAGTTTTCTAAGATGCCCTTCAATCATCTCTCCTCTGCTCATCTAGAAAGCTAGAGACATACTAGAATAGCTGTCTTAAACGCTTTTTTATAGATATAAATAAATTTCTAAATAATTTTATTCCTATTTCCTAAGAATATTTATTCATTCTACAGCCAGAAACAAACAAAAAAAGAAGAAATAAAAAAGTGATATTCTAATTGTTCTGTTCCCTCTCACAGGCTAGAAAGCCTCAGTTAGTAATTCCCACTTTTATGCTTGTAATTTTGTGGTTGAACCAGCATGCAAATTTTAAGACAACTCCCTGCCTTGATTTCACCAAGTGTTTAGTGAATCTCTTGCAGTAGTTAATTATCTTCATGCTGAAAGTCAGAGCCTTACAGCTCATTTTCTAGTTTACCTTCTGACTTCACCTTGCAACAACTGGAGCCTGCTTTTGCTGACTAGCTCAGAAACTACTCTCCTCCATTAAACATATTCTCCCACAGTGTATCTTAGGGTTGCTGTAGGATCTGCAGCTCATTAGGCATATTCCAAAGATCCAAGACAGGGCTGTGACCTGCATAATGTTTTTGCAACCTGGAGTGAGAAGGGAGAGAAATTAGCAAAGGAAATGGTATAAAAGTGATGCAAAATGTTGTTCACTTTACTGTGAGTCTTTATTTCCCTTATCTTTGCTCTGTCCTTCTCAGGAGGATTTAGGATGAGGGAAATAGTATCTCAGAATCAAAATTTGAGCCCAAACCTCGCAAGCACTTTGCCTTATCTCCAGTGAGTGAGGAGTTAAACTCATTCCTGGGTCTCTGCTACACATTAAAGACTCAATCTGTCTACCTAATTTAGAAGCTGGGATAGCTCCCACCAGCTGAATTTATTCCCTGGAGCTGAGATAACTTGGAAGACTGAGTCAGTTCTCAAGGTAAACCTGGAGTGCCTAAATGCTTTGCAACATAGGAGCAGCACATCCAATAAGGAGTTAGTAAAATACTGCTTGCTGGCCATTGCTGCCTCCCTCTGCAGCTTTGAATGGATGTTATGAAGGGAAAAGAATGGAGTATTCAAATGGAGATGGGGGTCAATAAGAAATTTTGTGACCTTTGTCTGCTTCTCCTGCACCACAAGGTTTATCAGAGACAGAGCAGCACCTTTCTTTTCTATATGTGAACTCCTTGTTACACTTTGACTTGGCTGACATTGCTCTGCCCCAGATAAACATCAGGAATGTTCCCCTCTTTGGAAAGTGTTAAAAAGAGCCTTCTCAGTAGGTAGGTCAACATGAACTCTTGGGGAAAAAAACCCAAACTTGTACTGTCAAGTATCTGAGAAAGACTTGGGACAAGTCAGTTCACCTAAAATATGTACATAGATCTATCTCCTTTCTTCCCACATCTTTCAGGTGATGGAAAACCAGCATCAGATGACAAAGAAAATTCAAGGAAATGGCAGCTGCACACAGGCTGAGCTGTAGGTAGGTGGCACTGGGTCCAGTTTTCTGGGAACAATTGACATAACTCAGGTCACAGAAGAAGATAAACAAAAGACCAAGGGTTATTATAAATGACACAAAATATGTATTGGCAAATCTGCTTGTTTTACTTCAATGGGACTGACCAGTGGTGAAACTGTCCATGTAGTCAACTCCAGAGAGGGAGACAAGGAAGTGATCCCTGCTCAGCTGGAAAGGAACCTGCTTTCAGCATTCCCAAGGGCCAGGTCCTCTCCTCACTGTATTGAGGCACATCTCCACATCCACCAGGCAGGGACAAGAGCAGCTCAGAGGAAGGTCAGAGGAGTTATTTCCTCTTTGCCCTCTTGTTCTTTCCTAGGTCTGGGCCACACCACCTTGTGGTGGTCGTGGGCTTAGGTTTGTTTTGACTCTAGCCTGTTGATGCCAGCATGACCTGAAGCTTTAATGACCATTTCCTATTGAACTCAGAGTTTCCCAATTCATATGGAAAGCAGGTAAACAGGAGGAGGAAAGATTTAACAGAGAGCTTTGCCAAAGCTCTGCTGGATCATCCAGTGAGCACTGGAGAACTTGGCAGAAGAATCACAGGGTTGGATCAGGGTTATTAGTTTTTTTGCTAACTACTCCTGACATTTCTCTTCTCACACAGACACAGAGCATTCAAAGCTTTTGCCAGAGGTTCCTCTACACAGGTTCACATCTCACTCATTGACACAGACCTTGAAAGGGAAAAAAAATTAACTTAATTGCTTTAGGGTGGAGGGGGGAGAAAAAGGAAAATAATAATATTAAAAACATAACTGCAACCCACAGGATCTACAGGATCTGTGTAACAGGGAAGGGTGTGCTTGAGCAAATGCTAGGAGGTCATTTGGCCAGACTCTTCTACCTCCAAGGTCACCCAAGTGTTTTGACTGAATAATAAATTGTTGTGTGTCTTATCCTGAAACCTAGGACTGGGAAACAGCAGGGGTGGAGGAGTAACAGGGAAGGAGGGAAAAGGGGGGTGTGGGAGAGCAACTCTGTCCTTATTGCTCTAAACCCTGTGGAGCCTGATCACACAAATATTTGCAGATCCTGGCAGTAGCATGTAAGATAGAGTGCGTGATCATCTTAAGACCTATCCCACATTTATTTTTCTTTAATTGCTGGATGTTGCAGCCTGTTCTCCCAGCTCCTGCAGGGGAGAGAAACAATTAGCCAGTAACATGAGTGTTGAACTCTATGTCTCTCCAAATTTTTCTGCTGGCCTCTCAACTTGGAAGACAAGATGGTCTAGAAGGAAAAGAAATTGTAAGGGAAAACTTCCCACATTGTTCTTTCCCTGTGGGATTTCAAGGAATCATTAAGAAAGGGACAGGAATTTTGCCATTGGCATCTCAAAGGTAAAGAATCAAGTCTACATTCTTCCAAAATATTGTTTCCCTTAAAAACTAAGCCACACCTCCTCCAAAAAAATACCTTCTAGCACCCTACATGAAGGAAAAGGTGACATGGGGCCATACTTGTGTGCCACCAGCTCTCAGCATTATAAAGGCAGGCAGCAATTCCTAAGATATAAAACAGACAAATTCATCTTCCCTTTGCCAGGATAAATATCCTAGATTCAGAGAGTTTTGGTTTTTTAACTCTGGTCCCATAATAGTATCTCCTAAAAGATGAGACTTCAAAGTGTCATATACATTTAGCTTCTCTAATCATGCAAAAATAAAGTTGTTTTATTAAATTTGGACTCTTTAATCCAAGTTGAAACATGATAACTGTAGATATCAGCTGATCAAAAGTCTCTAGGGAGATCAGAAGTTAAATCCAGGCTGCAACGTGGAGTAGTACTCCAGTGACTTCATCCTTTCTGCAGACCTGTCCTGTGTCAGCTGACTCCTGTAGCTGTCTCCAGCTCATACTTCCCACAAAACATAAGAATGTGGATCTACTTTTCAGTGCTCCTGTAGTACAGAGTAATGAGGAAATGCAGTGACAGAGAAAGATCAGACAAAATAAAAATGCTTCTTCTACTCTGTGTCCTTAGTGCTGCACAATGCTTTTTAATGCAGAAAAAGAGGATTAGTGTTTGTAAGGAAAAAGAGGACATAGGTAAGGGGCTTGAGAGGTCAGCAATCCTTGTAAATAAGAGCAAGCCAGGACAAAATTAAACAGTTTACTTTGGGAAAAAAAAAAAAAAATAGGGCATGAGTGAATGAGGGCTTTTTCTTCTTCTAAAAGAGTGGGGGTTTTCTCTATAAATATAGTGTCAAAAATATATTATTATTGATAACACTTATCTTTTGGCATACTTCATTAAATTTCTTCTGTGATCCCATGAAGCATGCATCAAGAGCAGGAGCTACAGAGTAGTTCCCCAAAAGACAATACAGTTGTTTTTACCACCTCTACATTACGATCAGATCAGATCAGATCACAAAGGCAGTTATACTGAAGTCTTTATCAGTAGTTACTGATGATTAGCACAGGCAAGCTCCTGAGTATGAGATCTATTGCTGTCCATATGTGGATCACTGCCTGAGGTATGATATCCCATCTGAGAATGAAATCTGACCTAATGAACTTGAACCAGCTTCCAAGCTGGAAGGCTTTGTAGGTGTGATCCAAACCTCTTCAAGCCTGTAGAAAGTTGCCAAAAGTGAATGGAGTTACACAGCAGAACTGTTTGTGTAGGTCTGGGACATAATGAGAGTGAAGAATTTTGCTCAAGTAAAAAACCTTAATGTTGCCTTTGCTTGTAAGAGCTAGTAGGGGCCCCCAGAATAAGCCTTGTGACCTGGAACCAGACCCCAGTGCCTTCAGATTGTCTCATTTCCCTTGGACCATGGATAAAGAACTGGACAATATTTTCAGTCCTTTGTGTCTTTTTGAGAAATGGCCATAATCCCACCTTAACTCCAAAGAAAACCCTTCTGAACTGAGAAGAACTTGTACATCACTCTTGAGGGGATTCCTCTGGTTAGAGAAAGAGAACACTGACCAACTTTCTGTTACAGATGTGTAAACTGTAAGTTCTTAGATGTTGTCTGGGTGAAAATCTGGTTGCTACTCAGTAGGCAGCATGCCCAATATTATTATTATGAAGGCTTGGACTGTTTGGGTCTACAATGGGCTCCAGAGCTTGAGGACCTAGCTGTAGTAGTAATTGACAGCTATATGTTACTAGGTAGTAGGGGGATTTAATAAGAGGAAAGATAAATATTCCCTGTTGTGTCTACTCAAAATGGTTATCAGAAGCAGCAGATACTTAAACATGGGCATCACCTTACAGATTTCAAATAAGCTTGAGGTTTCATCCTTATGCAAGCAAACACTGTCAATCATGACAAATCTTCTGGAAAACATAACATTCAAGAGAAGTTGTATTCTTCATGGGATGTAGGACCAGCTTTTCTCCTGGTGTTCCACAGGAAATAGTGGCATAAAAAGGCATGTTCAAATCACAAAGCAGTAGGAAATTTTAAGAGGCAGGGTTGTAGCATGAGTAACAAAGCTCCAAGTTTGAGTTAGCATCAGCAACCACTTTCCCAGAAGGTGGTTTTCCTTGCTGGATGGTCTAAGGAAACCTGAATCTTTAGAAACAATAATAACTTTCATATTTATATGGCCAGTGGTCAATCATTTTATTAAATGTTTTTCAAGGAGCCACCTCACCTAGGTGCTGTTGAGTAATTATTTGCTTTTAATAGTTACCCTTGTGAAAGAGAACAGAAAGAGCAAGGAATTCCTTTCCTTCTTCACTCTTCCTCAACTGGTTAACTTTCCACTTCCACTGGCTCCTTGTCCTGCTGGAGATACTGAGGTTCATCTGAATTATGTCCAGATGGACAACATCAGAATTAGATGACAGCTTGGAAGAGGAGCTGTTATTTCCTGTACCCATATGAAGACCAAATGTAATCTGAGGGTGTTCTTCAAGAGCTCCTACAAAATAATATTGTTTCTAGTCTGAGCTCCAGGCCATCACCGAGTACTCCTCTCTTTCTCTCTCAGCTTCTTTCTTGAGTCTGGTTCACTCACCACAAGCATTTTTTACTCAGTCTGAACTTGATTGTTAGAGGTCAAATACTGATGCTTTTATTTCTGCCTCCATCCTCTTCACTGAAGAAAAAATAAATATTTGCTTAAAATAAAGACCATTTTGGTCTGGAACTTCAGCAACAAAACAGTTTGGATGCTCTGCAAAAGAGGAAAGGATCCAGCATGCCTTGACTCCCTCCTCCCACCCCAACACCCATCCCCCCAACCCCAGGATTCCAAAAAGATTCAAAGTATTTTGCACAATATTTGAAAATAAATATTGCTCATCCTTGAGCTGATAGTTTGGAGCCCAGACGGGCTCAAGATTTATAACGGAAAGAGTGATGCAAGCTTAACGCTATGTGAGCCATGTGTTGTTGCTATCTAGCAACCAGCTCCCATCCAGTTTCCTTCTTGCATTAACGGTCATTTTATTCCAAATTATTCCAAAGACCCAAGTCATTGTGTTGATTAACTCCTTCCTGAAAGATTTGGACCTCAGCAGTGGTCATTATTGTGTCTAGAAGGACTAGTCAGTAACAGACAATATTTTATTATCATTATTCTTTAGATGCTTTCTTCTCAGAAAGGGCTTGCCTTTATCTAGTGGAAAGTTTCTTTGAGATCAAGCAAAGACTGGAAAAAAAATCTGGGGAAGGAAATTATGGGATACCATTATTGATTGGAGAAGGAGGAAGACACAGAAAAGTCAGCCATCACTCCCAGCACTCACTAAAGCTTGTCCACAGGCCTAATAATCTTCATCATTTTGAAAGGGAAACATCCTACAAGGAAAAGTGAGGGAAGCTGAAGGCATTGAACAAGCTGATCTATAAAGATTCTGACTTGCCCAACAGTTTGATGAGAGCAGAATAATATTAAGGTGTTACGGACTGGAAATGAAGTTCCCTGCAGATAGGAACTTGGTTAGGATTTGAGCAATTACCTAAGAGGAACATCCTGCACCTGAACATGATGCTTCCCATGGAACCATGCTCCAATGACCATCTCCATTGAGGCTTTCCCTGTCCACAGCCTCACCCTCGCTGGCAGCATGTGAGACCATGTGCATCCATGTGAACCACAGAGAGAAAGAGATAACAGGGAAAGAAATGTCCTAGTGCAATCTTCTCCCCTTGCTCTTCTTTTCATCCCACTCCACTGTGAGCCTAGCTGGTGGTTTCCCATAGCAATGTTTAGGGAGAGGGAGAAGGAGAAAAGAAGAAGGAGGAGGAGGGAGAAGGAGAAAAGAAGAAGGAGGAGGAGAAAGAAGGAGAAAGAAGGAGAAGAAGGAGAGGAAAAATTTTCAGGGAGCAGTGTCACAAGTGGAGCCATGTCACGCACAGCCAGACACATGACCATGCCGATGTACCAATTATCCTTTATAAATAGCTGTGAGCAGATGTTCAGCCAGCAAGTGGCTGTGTCGGTTGAAGCCATTAGAGCTCACAGATACTTGGCACAGCCCTCCAGCCAAGGATTACCTCTCCCACAGCTCTGCTGGCAGTCAGCTCTACTTCAAGCAAAAGTCAGCTGGATTAGCTCATACCACCTGGATCAGCTGCCTGAGCAGTGCTGGCTGACTCTGCACTGGAGCAGCTTAGGGAGTGCTCACATGAACCTTTCAGCTGGTAGCTACCAGGGGCCAGACATCTTCCAGGTAGCACAGTGAGACCTGTAGAAGGGTGTTTTGTCTTGTTCTGACCTACATGTGTGCATGGAAAGATATGTGCCTTTTTTGCGTGATTAGGAAGAAGCTTGTGAGATAAGCTTGTGTGATAAGAAGATAGAATATATAGCCAGGAGCTTTTGTTCAGCCACAAACTTTCTGATGATTTCAGGGCTCCTATAACCTTCTGTCTGTCATCCTCCTCTTTAGTCTGGATGGTAATTCTTGCTTAGGAATTGTCCATTTGCAGTATTTAATACAGTGGAAAACAACCAGTAAATCTATAATGATAAACTGGAAAAAAAGGGTGATCAGGCACTTTTGAAGGGAAGTCACTCAAAGTTAACCTTTACCCTGTGAATGTAGAACACATATTACAGCTGTTTCAAACCTTATTCAACACCTTTAACTGCTTCCATAGTATACCAGAAAAGGGTATTTTGGTCATATTCCCCCATTTCTTCTTTTGTGCCTCACACATCCAGTATTACATTCACAGGCACATAAAGAAACAGCAGACCAATGATGTGAACATATGGCTTTTCTCTTGCTATGCTGGCACGTATACGGTAAGATACACACAGATGTGGGGAAGCATATGCTGATTTAAATAAACCGAGCAAAGTGCCAGAGCACGAAAACCACCCCCCCCCCCCCCCCCCCCCCCCAAAAAAAAAAAAAAAAAAAAAAAAGAAAAAAAAAGAAGCAGACAAGTTAGAAAAACTGCAAGTTGGGAAGGATCTATTGTTTTCTCTCCCGTTTTGTTTTTTGGCCTGTTGAGCCTCTAGCAAAGTTGGTATCACTTGCCCCCTGGCTGGACTCAGATACCAGCAATAAATCTCTTGATTCCCAGCCTCAGCAATACCGTTTTTGCTTTTGTTAAGCCTGGAATCCAAATTTAATTAGCACAAAAATTAAAATGAAAATAAACCTTGAGACAATTGAACTCTGGGTCACAAAAGCAGAGAGGTGATTGACAGCTGAGAAAGAAAGGGAGGTAAATTATGTGATTAGCTGCCTCCTGATTCATCCATTCACCTATAGGGGGTTGATCTGTGAAAAAATCAAATATGATATCAGTATGTATGCTGGGGCCAAAGCAAAATATAAACTTGCACACACAGAGAAGAGAGATGCTATCTGTACTGATGAATTCCCTGGGAGAGAGCTTGGGAGCCTTAGCCAAGCCTCACAAAGCAGTGAGCTCCTGACATGCATCCAAGAAGCATGAGTATATTGAGTTGCCCAGCACTATATTTGCAAGCAGGAGCTCTTCTGGGAGATATTAGCTGCTACCTCAGCACCTTGAGGAAACCTCAAGTGACTCAAGATGTCCTTGAAGAATAATAAACATGTAGCATAGGTGTTCACTTTGACATATGAGACAGCATTTTGTCAATGCATGCAACACAGGAAGAATCAGAGCGCTGAGAGGGAAGGAAAATGCTTTTAATAGATCCCTTGAGCCAGGGTCCCACTGTCTAGCACACCCTCAGTTACATGGCCTCTACTAATCCCAGCCTGGGACTCTGTGTCCCCAGTCACAGGTCTGCTTGACCCACAGACTAAAGGAACAGAACAAATCATTGCATGAAATACAGGCTGGCAGATATAAGCCTGTATTTCATGCTATGAGCACTGTTCACTAGCTTGCACATTTCCATGCTGCCATGGCTGGGAAAGTATAGGGCTGCATGATCTGCCCTTGTGTGTGCACAGAATCCCTCCTGCTCAGTGTGTCTGCCATAAATGGGGTATTCCACAAGAAAGCAAGCAACTCAACACAGAGATTCTGCTTTAAATCTGTGATCTCAGATGATCCTTGCCCCTGAAGGCTCTTCTGTTGATGGAAAAAAAAATGTAAACAAAAAAAAAACCCCAGGATTACTATGAAGCCACTTCCTAAAGGTCATCGAAGTACTGTTAGAAGTTTTATCATGGGGAACCTTTTTATTCAATCATTCTCCAAAAGGAAGAGAGATGGGATTTGCAGTCTTTTAGCTACAGGAAGAAACAAAGCCCTTTAGCAGCAGAGCACTTTCCCCTGATGCACTTCCCAAGGACCTGTGTCCATGGTACTATTAAAGCATGAGCCCCTTGGAGAAGAAAAAAAAGGTGTCCAGGTTGTGTTTTGAGCCACCTAAAAGTAGAACTGCTTACATAAAAGTTCCCCAACTTGTTTCCAGTATGACTGGTCCAAGTTTGCAAAGATCTTGTTATTTAAGTAGTTAACTAATCCAAATCATTGTGGCTGAAATGAGTAAGGAAGCATGCAATGGGAGAAGCTGTTGGCAAGAGAGGTGCAACAAGTACAGGGGGAAGTGATTCCTCCCCCATCAGTGCAGCTGTTGGCAGAGGGCACATCTGTCTGCACCATTAATCTCTGCTGAGATTGTCAGTGGGGTGCAGTTGGGAGGAAGCAGTTCACTCCTCCGAAAGCCAGGCGATTATCTAGTGTGGCTTCTGGCACTATATAAGTCATAGTTTTTAGCCTCAAATGCTCTCAGAGAGCATATTTACCTCTCTTTCTGAAGGAGAGAACAGAAAAGAATTTGGGGACATGGTTGAACTGAGGACAAGCTTTCAAGATAGTCTTGACTTCATAGAATCTCATATTTTGGCCCTGGAGGGCCATCTGCCCTCCAGAAAAAGGATTTAAAGCAGATTTCATCACACATAAAGCAGTCCCTTGTCCTCCAACCCTCCTGGTGACAACCACAGGAGAGACAATCCTGTTTGAGCCATGGCATGTAGCACTGATGTGAGTGTCCTAGCTCAGCTTGACAGCTCAGGAGGGGAGCTGAGATTATGATGAGGATGGGCACCTGCTGACTCACTGAATGACTGCTGGAGCACTCCCCTGACTTTGCCCTCCTCTGCAGTGGCTCTTCGGAAAATGAAACAAAGCTGCTGGAAATGTGAGCCTTGTCTCTTTCATAAGCAATAAATTCACAGTGAAAGCAGCAGAAACAAAGCTTTTGTAATTTGCTTTACTTTTGAATCTAAAAAAAAAAAAGAAATATGAGGTCTAGCTTAAGAAGGGTTTCTGCTGGATCCTTGCTGCAATGCTAGGAAAATTCTCTGAAAGCATGCTTCCTAGAGACACAGAGCTCGAAGGGCACAGAAGGCCTGCAGATCCCAAACAATAGGTTATATACAATCAAATAAGCTGTTAATGGCAGTCATTCACAGTGTTCCTGGCTGGAAGATCTTCAAGCTAGGAGAACTTCAGGGTTTGCCTCAAATAACCATCCTTACCTCTGTATAGGAGAGAAGCCTGAAGTACTGAACTCATACTGAAATGGTACACAGTTGGTTTTTTGTGGATTTCATTTTACATACAACAAATCAGTTACCAGATCTGGATCGCAGGTTTCTTGTTCAGGTCACTACATAACTCTCAGCCTCTCTCTGCCTCTGATGAGAGTGCAGAAGTCCAGCTGCAATCGTGCAGTGCTGTGCCCAAGGCACTTCTGTTCTGAAAGAATAATCAGGCACATTAATTTAGCCACGCTAGTCTTAGACCAGGCAGCCTGTCCCCCTGTTACTGCCTGTTGCTCTGTGAACTTGTTGACTTAATTAGGACTTGTTCAGAGATCTCTGGATTGCCTTTCTGTTGCTGGGTGGAGACGTGCCGTGAGCTAGGGCTGATGCTGGGTTTGAATTTTTCACCGCTTTCTTTGCAGCAAAATTGCAACAATGCCCATTTCATGTTGTTCCATGGGGCTTCCCTTTGTAAAGAAAACTCATCAGCCTTGCTAATATAATCACTCATCGATGCCATGTAAAAATGTGAGTAAATGAATAACCACAGTCTTTTCAACACATCTCTCTGTGCAAACAAATGTTTAGAAAGAATGCAATAGGTTGCAGGAAAAGAAGTCAGCAAGTGATAATGTCTAAGCAGTTGGGGCCTGGAGCTTTATGTTATGGGAATGGCCATGAAGCCAATGGAGAAGAGTGGAGATAACTTTCTTCTTGAAAATAGAAATGTTGTCAACATCATTAAGTCTCAGATCCTGGCCAATTTCCTTGTCACTGCCACCTTACCACCCCTCCTACAGTAATGATGTCCTTTTCAGTTTGTGGATTATTTTATGGCTTTTCCCACAGAGTCACTGTCTGTTCGAAATGTCAACAAGAAAGTTGTCTTGTAGCAGAGATTAACTATTTTATTCCATTAATCACTCATGCCCCTCTTAAGAGTAACACACTGAACCAGGGCTGGAAATCATGGAGCTGTACTTGTAGCACTGTGTCTCAGAACTTCTGCATAACCTCAGTGGTCATTGTGATACAGCCATCATGATCCACTCCAGAGGAAGGAATGGAATGCTTCCACAGTGGCATCCTACTTTTGGACTATGAATTACTTAAGTCAAAAGCCCCATAGAGAGAAAGAGGAAATTAACTACAGTTCAATTAATCTAATGCAGCTACTTCTGTGGCCTTAGTGTCTGAAATACCTGAGCATTTCAGAATGTTAGTAAGAAGTTTCTCCTCTTAATACATATTGGTATTAAATGCCCATTTTGCAGAAAACACATGAAGTATAACTCTCACACTTTGGTGTTTCTTCCTACCCTAATTTTAGATGTCTGCAAGGGAGATACTGCAAGCTAAGTTAGTTATCCAAGTTTATTTTTGCAAGGAGTGTAGAGAAGTCACTGTTAGAAGGTGATTCCCCTGTCTAAACGTATGTGCTCAACCAGTTCCAAACCTATTTCCCTGAAGACTCCTTCATTGGCCCTGTCACGGTTTTTTACACCTTCTTGCTAATGCATCTTCCTGTTCAAGGAGCTGATATTTGTTAAATGGCATGTGGGGCTCCTCTGCTATAGCATTTGCTGTTCCTAGTATAAAAACAGATGGATACTGTGTTCAGGACATAAGTACCCTTGATGCTTGACATTCTAGATACATAAGATAATGGTGAGGATGATTACTAATGAACCAAAGGAAGTTCTAAGAAAGTTAAGACAAAAGAATCTTTATTTATTCCCAACTGGGCTTCCACAGGGTCAAAGTATTATACCCAAGAATCCCTGGTGTGTTCATATGTCTCTACGTTAGTGTAGAAAAAAGATAAGGTGGTGCCAACATTTCCATTATACTTCTTTATTTGCAGAGTTTTGAAAGTCAGCCATAAATAAAAGCACACTACAAGACACTTTGGCAGATGGCATCCTGACTCATGAGTGAATCTGGTTGATTTTGCTTTCCATTTACATTTTTTGTATTTTTTTCTAAAAAAAAAATAACTCCAGATAATACAAGACCCAAAAATGTTATGACAAAAGCATTACTATGGGTTACAAGACCACTTAGCAGGAGAGAAGAATAATGACGTGCAAATATCTGAAGATCTTCCAAAAGAAAGATCAGTCATTCAGGGAGGTCCAGGGTGGAGGGGGCCTAATGCAAGATGTAGAGTATTAAGAGCAATGGGTTGAGGCTGAGCAAAGGAAAAATTAGCTTGAGGAAAACTTTCCTACAAGTAGACTAATCTCCCAAGGCAGGAGGTGGAAATTTGACTTTTTGAGTCACACAGCCCTGGACTGGTGCTGTTTCTGAAGAACTGTTGTGGTGAGCTATCCCATATGGGCAGGGAGAAGCCTCTGTACCTTGGTGATTTCAATTCCCCACTTGGATGACTCACTTCAAACTGCAGGATGAATTTTAAGTTGGTGGGTTAACTCCTTGAGCAATACTTGCCAGGACATGTGTCTCTGTTAAGAGGGGAAGACATAGTAGCTTAGATAGTGCTAAAGTTTCACCTGCTCCACAGGCATACCAGAAATAATCAGATGTTAAGCCACCTCTACCCATCAACATGAAAGAAATACATAAAACCTTCCCTTCCCTCCTTCTGACACTGGCTGCTAATGAATATTTCTGGTGCAGAAGAAACTGCTTGTCTGAAGTAATAAAAAACATAGGAATGGAGGAGAGGAAGATGGTTCAGTGCCTGGGAAAACCAAGGCTGCAATTTTTAATGGTCCTATACAGAATTTTAAGAATCATTTTCCAAAGCTCCTCCATTCAGCAGACAAAGTCACACCTATAGCTCTCCATTTTTCTCTTCTGTGGCCTTATATGTTGTTCAGGGGAGAAATCTCTGCTTACTCAACCCAGGTGAACCCTATCTTTCTATTGACCCTTAAGTTTCTAGCTCACTTAGTTGCTCTTGACTATTCAGTCCAAGACTGATTCTACTCCTTGTCTGTGATTTTTTCTATGTGCAAGGCAGAGTCTCCTTTTCTTTGAAGGCTCTGCTATAATTCAGCCAGTATGAAGACTGATCACATTATAGGACTTTCTCTTTTCCCCTGATTAACAGCTTTTTGGAAGGCATCTCTCCAACTGCTGCTTCCTCCTGCTGGTGCTGACAACTGATGGAAACAATTGATAATATTTGCACTGAGTGAACATACTATGAAGTCCAGCACTAAACACAGAAAGGGCAAATTCTTCAGGAAATGGGAAAAGATTCCTATTACATATCTCAGTTACACACTTTGAGGTATGAATGGGATCAGCGTCCACATGCCCTGGAACATGACTCAACATACTTCAGACCTTAGGACCCTCATACTAAGCACCTTATTAGGCTATGGAGCATCTTCAGAGACGCTGCTATAGGTATGGAAGACAGGTGAGCCAGGACATATGCCAAGATGATGGCCATCATTGTAGTGAAGGTTGGAAGGTTGTGGTCTCAAAAGCCCTACCCTTGAAGAGAAACCGAAGTAGTAATTAGAGTTCAAGGGTGACAAGGCTCAGAGAGGTTTATCCAGACCTCCTCTAAAATCTGGCTCAAACTTGGCCTCTTTGTTTCCATGAGGAGAGCATCTGCACGCCTTCTTGCAAATCTCCCAGCAACAATGATATAAATAAAACCCTAGACTACAGGGCTGTCCTGACAACTTGTCCTGCCCTTTCCTACAGGGGGGCCTTATTTGATGTAACACTATGTATATCTACATGGAAACTACTTCTTTTTTTTTCCCTTTTCTTTTGTGTGTGTGTCTTTTTTATTTTTTTTTTTTTTTTTTTTTTTTTTGGCAATGAAGCAGGAAAAGCTCTACCAAGCTAATGATTAATGCAAGGGATCACATCCTCACATATTGAACAAATAAGTATAAGCTAATATAAATAGTAAAATACTCTTGGAATTTGACAGTCAGTGGTCTTATTATCTTGAGCTCCAAATCCAAAATTGCAGATGCTTTTCCCCCTCCTCCCCTCCTCCTTTCCTTTTTCTTTCTTCTCATTTTCTTTTTCCAAGGCAGCTCAAGTGGGTTTGTGGCTCTCTTGCTAGAAATTGCTCCTCTGACAGAAAATTTGCTCCCCTTTTCAAATGAGTCTGGCAAATGTTAGTGAAAAGGTTGCTAGTAAATAATTTTTGGAAATATTTATATGTTTCTGAGGGTGAAAGGAAACTGGGATGCAGTTCACAGAACTTCCACCCCACCAGAGACCCAGGAAATTCTTCACCATGTTTTTTGCCCCAACTACTCCTCCACTTCCAGGATGCTTGAGACACCAATTTCCCTTGAAAAGTCACACATGTGAAAAAAAAAAAGAAAATAAAAAAAAAAGAGAGAGCAAAAAGAATGCAAAAGGGAGCCATGTTTGTTTTGGTTTTTTTTCATCTGGTTATCTGAGCTTGGAAATTATAACCAGTCCTCCTAGACATTTAGGGGCTCAGATCTCAGGATCATCGATAAATTAGTGCAAGAAGACTTTCCTAAGATAATATAATTTGTGCATTTTGGTGGTCATTTGTTGTGGGTTTTTTTGTTGCTGTTTTTTTGTTTCTTTGTTTGGATGGTTGTTTGGGTTTTTTGTTGGGTTTTTTTTGTAGCCCCCAAGTCAGACCCTTAGTTAGTCTCAAGTATGTTTTCCCTAGCTTACAAATGATGTCTCATTTAGATGAGTTTGGGACTACTCTGAGTCTTCAATGAGTCTAAGTCAGAAGAGTCATGAAATAAGTGGGCATATTTGTAAGTACATAGCTATTCCCAAGGTCAGGCCTTTGGTTTTGGATCAGTGCTATAGAAGCAGAGGTTCCTGTGGCAGCTATCAGTAGTGAAAAAAAAATTTGAATTTTCAAGTGATGAATTAACAGTCTTTCTTCTTTACTCCATGGGTATTAGGAAGGGAGAAGCTAATGAACCTGTTCCTGGTTTAGTGTTTGAAAGTCTGAATTTCTGAGCCAAAATCTGTATTTTTCATTATCAGAAAATTTTCCTCTAGATAATATTCATTCTCCCAGAATTACTCATTAAAGAAAAAAACCCCAAAGATCCCACAAACTACTGATTGTTCATCAGAGAAATATCATTCAAAAGCTTTTCTACTTTAGATATTTTGTTGTGTTCCTCTCCCCACTTTGCTGCTTTGACTCTGAGAGTTGCACTTTGGTAAGAAGGACCTTTGGTTGCAAGTCCCTCCAGGATCTCACATGAAATGAGCATGGTAGGTGTCAGCTCCTTCCTTTCTGGGCCATTTGTCAGGGTCACAGATAACCCTCAGTACAGTTGTCAATCTCCTGCTAGAGATTTCTTCTGGGAGGCCATACAAACAACTGACCAAAGCTGCAAAAAAATAAATAGAGCCAGTTTCAGGGTTCAAAGGGGAAGGAAAAGAAAAAACCCTTCACTAATTCCCAATTTTTCTCTTGACTCAGCATTCAAACAACTGGAAATTTCTCCTTGTCTGGGAAAGTTGTGTCCAGACATAAAGCCTAGACCTGGCAACACTTTTGTGTTGTGTGGAAGTTTGTAACTAGACCTCCATTCTACAGCTGGCCTCAAGCCAGTACTCAAAAAAACAGAATTAAAGCCCTCTTTGATTAATGGAGCCCAAGAACTAGAACAGAGCTCACAACCATAGTTTTGGATGGGAATATCATTCAAAATATCATCATGGGCCAAAGAGTACACCACATACTGGGCAATAATGTCAGTGAACAACATTTTTGGGATTATAATGATTCACATTCAGGGAAAACCCAAAGGTCTGCTTCAGTCAGGGACTCAACTTTCTGTTCTCCACAGCTGAATCAGGGTCTCCAAGCAAGACCAAAGTCTTCCCAAACTGTTGTGAATGTTGTGGATTCAGCAGATCTGTGCAGAGCCTTTGAGCTCCAGGAGTTTTCCATGTCAGGAGTTTTGCTAATTAGGTCCTTTCTCTACACTTCCCTCAGAGTCCTCTCCCATAAGTACTCCATCTGCTCTAAAAAGCCTGGGCTGCTAGAGTTGACCACATAATCAATTTATCATCCCCAAGCTTGGCTGACTTTGATAAAGAGGATTTAGGGGGTTAATTTGAGCCCTCATATTTCTGAGGGGATGCTATACTTAGGAAACTTTCTGCATTACGCTTCATCACGGATTAGTTGTTCTGCTTCCCATAAAACCTTATGTCTGCCAGCTTGCCTAGGATTAGAACTAAAACGGAGTGTGTAGATCCCATTGCCACAAATAGAGCTTCTGCAATAGGACTGCTTTGTTTGGGACATGAGCCAAAGTTATAAATATTGAAGGCCTGATTTTTCAGCCCATAACAGTTGTAGTGTGTATATATATATATATATATATGTATGTATGTATATATGTATATATACATGCATAGATACATGCTTATGTGTATGATACTTCACACCCATGGTTACCCTGAATGCACACAAGAAAACTTTTCATGCTGTCCTTGAAAAATTCGTATGTCAGGACAGAGCCATTCTACTATTAGCAATGTTTTGGAACACAAATTGAATTAGAATTTTTGTCCTCGGTGAGACAGAATTTATACTTATAACACTCAAAAGACACAGCCCTCTGCATTATGTCTTTGTGTGACATTCACAAGGAAGGATCATGTGGAGACCTGAATGGAAAGGACGGCTTTTCCATTTTATGGCTTGAAATTAAACCTCTAGCACTCCATAACTATGCTCTTTGCTTTCCCTAAGGGGAGGGTCTTCCTGGGGAATACAGAAGGAAAATGTCAGTCAGGCTAGTCAGCTAGTTAATTGAAGCCTGTAGTCTCTTCTTCTGGCTTGTTTGTAGACCTTGATTACATCTTGAAAGGAGCACAGCTGTTCCTGGTACTAACTGCCAACCTCCTCTTTAAATGAACAACATTAATTCTATGTCAGTTATGTTACTGATCATGAAAGATGGTGAATGGGCTGCTTGCCAATGGAGGTCCACAGATATGAAGGCTGGTGGCACAAACACTCTGCTGCACGTCTTGAAGAAGCCAGTCTGTGAGGGAGAAAAGTGATCATGGCCTTAAGCCACTGCTGGTCATGGAACAACTGGTATGGCTAACTCAGCTGGAAAATGATCCTGAGGGACTCATCATCAAAGGGATGAAAGGGAGGACCAGCAGAGAGAAGTTCAAAACCTCAATTTCTGGCAGTGTTCGAGCCTGGTGACCACCTTAAATAGCTGTAGGGCCTGCACAGACACATGGGTGATGTAGAGAGGCAAAATTACTCCCCATATGTCTGAATTCCCACCATCCCAAAAAGGACCAGGATGAAAAAACATCTCCATTTTTCTTGTCCTGCAGCCTTGGAAGGAAGTGCACAACACATGTGAAAAAGCACCCAAAGCAGAGACCTCAACAGTTACTGTAATCACAGGCAGAGGCAGAGAATCCTCTTCCAGCCCAACTTCACCTTCTCTTGCAGACTATAGTATAGTATAGTATAGTATAGTATAGTATAGTATAGTATAGTATAGTATAGTATAGTATAGTATAGTCCTGCTATTGCAAGATCCCAGGCATAGGTGGAAGGGCACAAAGAAAGATTGTTTTTCCTTCATAAATTTGGAGTGGTAACACCTAAAACCCTCAGTCCAAGCTCAGGAGGCCCCTATGGAGGATATTGTGTAGATAGGCTGGAGTAAAACCAGCTATGCTTGACACTAAAGGTTTCGGAATTTGAGAGGCTATTCCTTGCATCTGTATTAAATCTGCCTACTTCTTGCTGTGTGGGTCATCCTCATGCCAAGTTTTCCTTGTAAATCAGGAGCAAAAAATATACTCCAGGCTTGGTGCCATGCAGTGAAAACACGTCTTGTCTGTACATAATTGTACAGAAACTGAAGCCTTTTATTTTCCATGAGAACAGACCCTTGACAATCAAATCCTGTCTTTCTGAAACACTTATCTGGCATCTTGTCACATAGTTTCTGAGTATTTCATATGTCTGACTTTATCTTCCCCAACCTCCTCCAACGTTAGGAGGTGCTGGTAATTTTTTGCATGATGAATTCTTCCCTATATATACTTCTTTATTAATTTCCTCAAAAAAATGCTCTGATAATGTCAACTAACATTGATCATGTCAAGTTTCTTGGGTAAAAAAAGTAAATTGGTCTGACATCTCAAAAATTATTCCTGTTTTTGTTTTGAAATGTTACACAGATATATCTATATTTAACTTTCTTAAATAGAGATAATACTTTTCTCTTGTCCCCACCCTTTTCCAAACCATGAAAATGAAACAAAAAGGCTTATTTTGGACTAGATGGAGTATTTATATTTGACCTCCCAATAAAACAAACTCCTTTTTGTTGCTGATGCTTTACTGGAAACATTTCAGATGAATCCCAGTCTACATATTTTTAATGTAGGTTTTTAAGCTTGGCTTATAAATCAAAACATTTTTTTTTCATCCTGTTATCACCTATTATATCAACAATGCTTGTAGCATAGGTGATTTAAATTCCTTACCTAAGGTCACACAGAACACTGGTGACAGAGAGCTGCATGGAGATCTCCCAGTCAGTCCTATGGTACTGCAGGAAAGTGCATGAACCTGGACTCACCCTTCTCTTCAAAGCCTCTCCAATTATCTCCTCACTCTGCAAACCAAGAGAAATTATTTTCAGAACTCACCCGATGAACTGGACTCTAAGAACTGGTGCCAAAGATTTTTCATTTTTTGAGATAGTCTTTCTTTACTAGGGTTGGCTGGTTTTTGTGGGGGTTTTTTTGTGTTGTTTTTTTTTTTCCTGGGAAATTATCTTTCACAGAGTTAGGACACGCTTTCTCTCTCTACCCTCTTCCCTGCATATTTTCTGTTTCTGCTTATTTTCACTGTATATCTGGAAGATTTCTGATTTGAAAAGCATATTTCCTATTCTGTTAGGAATGGGTAGAGGTCTGGCAAGCTTGGCCTTGCCATCTGCCCTGACAGTGAAAGCTTTTGCACTTCCAACTTAACCCACAGCAATGACCTTCTGTCACCCTCTCCTTCCTTTAACATATTTGGGGGCTGTTAGTGCACATAAAGCAGACAGGCCTGGCTCCAGCTCTGTCAGAACCAGATCCACAGAGGTGAAACCCACAGAAGTTGAGAGCCTAAGTGCTTTCTGTGTGCCTAAATACTGTGCTGTGGCTGGACCTGACACAGCTGCTGACAGCAGAAGCCCCTGCATCCACATCGTAGCTGCTCTCTTCAGTGTCCTGATCAAACCCTCTGCTGAATTTTCCCACCCTGAAGAGGGAAATTAAATTCTTTGTCAGAGCTGGGAAATCCCCAGTATGGCCTTAAACCACGTTCTTCAAAATGCAGTCAACACTTTGCAGTGAGTATGCTCTGTTCATGTCTGCGCGTGCACATGCACACAGCAGCTTGCTGTTCAGTCCTCCCCGGGGAGAGACGTCGGAGGTTATTTTACAGTAACTCTTATATAGTGGTTAAAAAATGGTTCTCACAGCCCCACTCAGGTTTTGTATTCCCCTTCTAGGCTATTGTCAGCACCCTTTGAAAGCATCAAGTATGTGTTGCCTCCGTCAAAACTGTTCCCTCTGTGTCATCTTCCACCCTGTTTACTCACTGCAGCTCTGAATTGAACCCACCAATTAGGTGGGGAGCACCAGACAGAAAACTCAACTCCTCTCCCAAGCATTTAAGGGAAGATTTGCAAGCTTTTGCCAGAAAGCAGTGTTTCCCAAATGATCTGCCCTCTTGATATGATATGCCACCTCCAAGTACTCCAGGTATCTGGATGACTGGGGGGCTTAGGAAAATCCTCAGATGACTATGGTTCCTCAGGACTGTGGAGTTGGGTTGCAAGGTGTCCTGGTGCCAGTATCCTCAGGTGTTCTCCCTGGCTTATGTCCTGCTCTCAGGCAGGCTGCCCTGTCCCTTTGTCAGACACCAAGTACAACTATGACATGGGGCTGACTTGCAAGCCCTCCCACATCCCTCCCCATCTCTCTCCTGGTGGGACAGCATGGAGGCTGTGACATTAGAGCAGGCTGGAGGGATGCAGGTGATGATTGCACCACACCAGTGACCATAGCCCCTCCTCAATGTCCCATGAAGGTGCCAGTACAAGAGGTGGGTGCTGACAGCAATCATTGCCATTCTCCTGATCAAGCTGTGAGTTTCCAGGTGGTGTGAGGGAGAAGTCTGAGGAGCAGTAAATAACCTGGCTGGACTAGAAACAGGTGGGAACCGTGTTGCCCTTCACACCATGTAACATTTCTTTGAAGTTTTCTGCAAAAATTCAGGAGTCAGAACCCTGTGCACCACTGCTTCTTACTGACAAAATTATTTCAGATGCTCTGACAGATTCAATAAGAAGCTCAGGCTCCACAAAATACCATTGCCTCTAAATCTGGCCTTCTATAATTTGGTACAGGCTTTATCTGCAGTAGCCACTTTGCAGACCTCCTCTGTTTTTCCTCTGGTTGTGTGCCCTGATAAAAGGATCTGGGGAGTCAGTAGTGTAAATGGGCCTGATCTAAGGAGGGGCAGTGGAGCAGGGAGAAGGACAGAGTTTTAGCCGAGACATGGGGCGAAGCTTCCCCCTGCAAAAGGCAGGCTGGGGAGCAATGCCGGATGCATCCTTAAGATGGATGAAAGTGCTTTCCCAGCTGTGTTCACCTGGATGTTGCCTAAAGATCCAGTTGAGGCGAGAGCCAAAGTTTAATGAGAAGAGCACTTGGGCTGCCAGCTGGGTCAGGAACTGTTCCCATGGTCACGCGGAGTTTACAGGACAAAGCAAGAGACACACATTTGCTGTGAAAGTCTGAGAACAGGAAACATGTTGAACCAAGAAGTGGTGGGGGGAGAAAGAAATGGCAGCCAGGAAAGAAGTTTGGCTTCAGGTTGAGGTGCTGCAACCTCTGAGAGGAAGGTGGTGAACTGGGTGGGCCTTGCGTTGGTGTGAACAGGCAGCACCAATCTCACCTGTCCAACCTGGAGCAAGGGAGAAAAGACATGTGATGGTGCCTACAAGGCTAATTTTGGGGGTATTAAGGCTTCAAAACTCTCTGCAGGGACAAGTGGAAGCACTCATCACCCTTCCAAGTGTGAAGGAAGACTCTTCCGTAATGCATCAGGTTCTGGCACAAAATGCCTCTGGTTCCTGTGATATAGGAGCTCAGAGCAGAGGGCAGTAGGTTGTCCAAGGGCACACAGTGAGTAGACTTCCAGTGACAACTACCCATTTCTCTGATGAAAAAGCCACATTTTAATGTGCATGGTTGTGCTCTCCAACCATGCACCCACTCCTTCCTAATTCACATCACTGAAGATGCTTGTACTCATCTGTCCTGATTTGTCCTCTTCCCTCTGGAGACCTATTCACACACGGCTGCAGAGAAATTCTAGTCCCGTGCTCCATGGGGATTTCTCCTGTGTCTGCAGTAAAGTTTCAAGGATTCACATTCCCTCTGGCCCAAAAGTTTGGACACCTGCCCTGAGCACTAAGAGGTGCTGGCTGGGATTTCCCCAGCAGCCCTCAGGAGTCAGCTGCCCAGACTGCCCGCAAGGGAGCAGTGCCTCAGATCCTCAGGCTCCTTTCAAATCCTCCGGGAAGAAGCCAAAGGCTGTCCGGACCAGGTGTCTCGCTGGCTCAAAAAAACCCAAATCCAACCCCCTGTCGCCTGAGGGGATGCAGAAGCCGTTGCTGCTGCCGGCAGACAGCTGAAAACTGCTAATGTCCCAAGCCTGTCTGCAGATGTGCCTTCCTCTCACTCCAGGACCTTTCCAGACTGGTTGAGTTTGTTGGGTTTCGGTGTGGTTTACACGGATTCTTTGGGAAAGTTTCTCACAGCACGTTGCCCATAAGTTCCCATATATATAAGAAAAAAAAAAAAAAAAAAAAAGAGAGAAGAAATCCTGGCATTACACTTGCCAGAAGCTTTTAGCTAAAGTAAAAGCCAGTAAAAGCTAGTAGCTGTGCTTTTTTTTGTTGTTTTTGTTTTTTAAGTGGTTGTTTTAATTTAGAAAAGATAAATAAATTCAAAGGCACCCATCCAGGCACTGGTTTTAATTTCTGGGGGAGGAGAAAAAAAGTATCTGAAATCACTACCAGTTTTCTTTCTTCCTGAGACTTATAACTTAAAGTGACAAAAAAATTATTGCATTTTTTGACAGTGAGCAGAACAATATCCTCCAGGCATTCAGAACAGGAGCCTTTTTCGACCATCCTGAATTAACATCCCTGCTTGCAGCTGTGAATTTGGTGCTAAGAAATACCTAATGAGTACATTATACCTTCATCACCCCACCACCCACCACTCCCTTTTTATTTTAACATAAGATTTACTGTGAAAACAGATAGAAATGAATGCTGGAGAGATATACAGAAATCCTCCCTGGAGTCAATCTTCACGCTCTGAGGGAGAACAGGCTCATAAAGAAACTCTTTGGGGACATCTCTAAAATTACATGGCAGAAACTGCTGACACATATGGAAGATTTTACACCCAGAAGTTTTGGCCCAGAATGTTTTATTTTTGTGTTTGTTATTTTTTCTATTTCACTATTTTTAAGTGTCTTGCAGCTGATACATCACTTCTAGTAACTGTGTGTAGATTGAATCACTGCTTTACATAGATCTGTCCATAAACTCATGGAACTGACTTTTGAAATTTCTTCCAAAGGGGAGAAAAGTTCAGGGGAGGGTAGGAGGAGCTGGTGAAGGAAAGGGTAGAGGCATCTCCAGTCTTTTTGACCTCTTTGATGAGACTTTGTGCTGAAAGTCTGGTTTTAAGAAGGTTGACTGGATAGTTGATATTACAGAGGTGGTGTGAGGACTGTTCCTGATGGGGCTGTAACAAATGGGTTTACAATGACCATGCTGGATGCAGCATCAGAGTGAAAACTTCAGTCAGTTTTGTTCCATATGATATGAGTTTGTCTGATTTGGGAGAGTGAAGGTTGACTCTTGTGAATGTACAGCCAAATATCTGTCCTTTGTCTATTTGTTGTTTTCCAGCTCCAAACACAGCAGCTGAACATGCTGTGCCTTCTCTAATGATGAGCAAGTATCTAGCTGCTCTTTTAAATCAGGACTTTCAGGCCTGTTCCTTCTCAAAGAGGGATTTCCTAGAATTTCACAGCAGGGAATGAACCATTTCTGGGGTTTGCAGTTCTGGCCATCTACAGGTCCTGGGCTTTGCCCCCTGTTGCCTCAGTGAGAAGGGGGCCCTGCTAAGGAACACGGTGTTTCACCCAAGTCAGGATCCAAACAGGATGTGTTCAGCTCCCATGGTCAAAGCTATTCCACAGGAAGGTTTCTTCAATTGCCATACAGCATGCATTTGGCTGGCCAGGTTTAACTCAGTAGAGGTGAAAATCAAGGCAGAAATGCTGGTTATTCTGTCTCTGCCAGTGATGCCCTGTGGTCCCAAGAGTCTAAATCAGTACCTGACCAGGCAGCTTTGGTAAGGATACATCTTTGCAGGAGTCACAAAATGTTGCAATAGCTTCTAGATATATTTTTTACCTCAGCTTTGCAAGACATGTTTTTCTCTTTTTTTTTTTTTCCTTTTTTCCCTGAATTATCTTGTATTTTTTGAAGCTGTTATGAGTAGGACTCAACTCAGAACAAGTTCACATCTTTGGTGTCACAGCTTCTATTTTGTTGAGGATTGAAGCACCCTTTCAAATCTGTTATAAAAACTGCTGGGGAAACTCCATGAAAAATCAGGTGTCTGCTGAGATGTTAACCCGGTAAAAGGACTTACACTTACAATTTGGTGAGCTGAAGGCAGTTTTCTTTTCTTTGAACTACCTGTCTGGTTACGCCTGCGAGGAGGCCGGGATTGCTTGCTGCTGCCGCTGGCAGTGCTGCTTAAGGGCTGTGAACATACACAGCCTGCAAGCTGCCTACTGCTGAAAGGGTCTAGTCCCAGACAGGAGGTGACACTTGCTAGGTGCCTTAGATGGGCAGCGTCTGGGTCTGTAGTATGTAACATGTGTGCTCTGAGGACTGGGAAAAGTGCTGGATGGCATGCCACTGGCCCCTGATGGTCTTCAGGAAGGCAGGGATGCACACAGCTGAGTTCCCCTGAAAGACACAGCCTTCCAAGATGGTCTTAAAACATTCTGTGAGCATTTCCCTATCCTCCTGTGTTCCCCACTGTTGCTTTCTTGCAAACTCCTTCACAAGAAGAAGATGGAGGTAGATCGAAACCGAACCCATCTCCCTGTCCTGAAAAGAGAGGGAAGCTTTGCTTGTGTGTTACCAAGGTAACCAAGAAAGCAACCTCCTGACACTGCCGTGTGAGTCCCCAGCTGGTTTTATAGCCTTTTGGCAAGGTCCTTCCCACCAAATGATATTACCAGAGCCTGTGAGCAGAACCACTCTAATGAGGAAAACTCCTGCTTTCTGCAACTGCTAATGTAATAAGTGGCAATTTTATGGCTAAATCAGAAGAGAGAAAAAAAAAAAAAAAAAAAAGAGGAGAGAGAGGAGAAGAAAACCTCTCTATTTTAAAATGCAGCCAAAGAAATCTGCAGGAATCTACTGCTGCCAATTATTTTAACAGCTCCAACCTGTTTCTCCAGCAGAAGGAAAAAAAAAAAAATATATCCCCTCCAGCCCCTCCTTCCCTGTCCTTTGGGAAGACAGGGGTTTGGATTAGCTCTTCAGAATGAAAACAAACATATTGGGGCTTTTATAGAGCCAAGCTGTTTCTGCGTCTTGAGAGTGGAGCGAGAAAAGATCTAACAGGTGCTGCATGATTTTATATGGCAGCATCGCAAGAGGCGCTGGTTCTTGCTCATGAAAGGAGGCTTTCTTTGCCCTTCAGCTGGTGCCCTCCTCTCTCCCCAGAGTCAATGGCTTTAGTTTAACAACCTATGGTAGTTATTTAAGCTCTAAGCAGCGCCAGAAGGCTAAGCTTATGTCTGTCACATTCCTTCTCCCCTGCCAAGTCAGTCCTGGAGTGAGGGACCCCTCGATGGCTGGTGGGACTCCTGCTCCATTCTGTGCCACAACATGTGTGTTCTTGGGGGACCTCAGTACAGCTAAGGTCATAGCTAGAAAATAATCTTTCCCAAACAACCCAACCCTATCAAACCCATATCTTAGGTTTGGATGGAGGTAATCCTACAAAATAGACTGCTGAGTGCAGCCCAGTCCTTCTCAAAGTCCTAGGAGTGAGTTGCAATTTTTGTCATTAAACAGCAAGAGACATGCATACTACAGTCACAACTGGCTCTGAAGCTCCCATAAGCCCTGAGTAACCTTAGGGCAACAAATCTTCCTCCACAATAGACAAGGAATATCCTGAATAGAGAGGGGCTAACCAGAAGCAAAGTAGAAGAGTTTTCAAAATCCAGTTACATATAAATGTGATCACTGATGTCATTTCCAGGGAGTCCCCAGATGAACGCCACAGGCCTTGGCCTTGCCTTGCAATTTGCTAAGCAAGGAGCTACAGAGGCCTCCACATCCTTTGGAGCAGAGATACAGCGTGTGATAGCATCCCCATGACACACAGCTACCAGGCAGAAGTGATGCAATGAGGATGGAAGAGGTCAAATCACAACTATTTTAGAAGGTCTGCTGGGAAAAATGCTTGAACTGAGACACATTTGGGGCTGGCCTTTTATTGTCTTCTTGCTCTTGCCATAAAAATAACCTCCAAATTAGCCCCATCTGTTAGCAGGTTTCATCATTACAGTTTTGTTTGGATCTGAGAGGAAGGAAATAAGTCACTTAAAGAACAATATTGCACTTTTTTTCTCTTTTCTCCCTCTCCTTCACACCTCCTCCATATATATAATTATGTCTAGACCTGGATTTTTCCATTGGGTCTGATAAACTACTGTCAGATAAGACAGTAGACATCATTCCACAAACTTTTTTTTTTCTTAGGAACCATTCCCTTCCCACTTGACACGCATTCTCGTGCACATAAACAAAGGAACAAATGCACTGAAGGAAAATTCAAGCTATAAACAAACCTTCAAAATTTTAATTGCATTTTTACTTGGATGGAAATGTGGCAATACCATGCAAGGCTGGCTGTTGTTGTACAGATCCACAAAGAAGACTAATAGAATGCAGATCAGCAGCAGGGAACATATGCAAACCACTCAGCTATGCATCCAGGTAAATATGGAAACTCTTTAGCACCTGGCTTTCTTGCAGCCACAGTATCCTCTTCAACCACACCATGTTGGGAAGGTAGGAAAGACCTCAGCAGAGGCAGAAGAAGGAGGATGCATCTCTGATTAAGTTGGTAATCTACAATGTTTGGCTATTACCTTGTCCCTTGAGCAGGGAGGAAAGATGAGAAGGCACAGACTATGCTCTGCTGCAACTACCTCTCCTGCCAAAAAAAGGTGCAAGTTTTGAGGACCATCTCAAGGACTGCAAGTGGAAACAGGAGGTGCTTTGGGGCTGATAAGGACATCCAAGACTCAGGAGTAATTGGTCAGGGGATGTTCTGCATGTTACTGGGAAGGATATTATCATTATAAATGGTTCTTGTCTTGTTAAACTGAGTTGCCATTCATTCCACTTTTTTTTGCAATGGGGCCCAACTGACTTTGTTGCTAACTATTCATCAGGGTGGGTATTTTCTGGCAGCATTAAAGCAATGGAAGTCATGCCTGGGATTTTGTGACAATTTTATTGTTGATTTCTGTTACTAAAACTGAAGGTATTTGTGGAAATGTATCAATTTCAGACAAAAGTGTCTCTTACCTGCAACTGCAGATGCTGTGGATGGAACAAGTGCTCATTTGAAGTTGGGAGATTCAGCCTCAGATTCTGGCTATATTTTGCTGTTTTTCTGGGTGCTATCTAGTGTCATTTCACCTTGGTGCTCTTAGAAGTGGTCCCTGTTCACTACAGCTCTTGCTAAGCATCTCTGCCACCCCAGCCGTACAAGGTCACTTGACTGAAGAGACATAAGCCTGTGTCACAAGGATGAGTTTCAGAGACCAAACAGGGTCGAAGCAGCTGGTCAGTTCCTTGGAGAAAATGCACTGGTGTTCCTGCCTCAGGGAGTCTCACTCTTGTTGCCAAAGGGAAACTGTGCTAAGTGGTCACTCCACTAATCTGTCCTGGTATGCAAGAAATCGGACATTTTATTCACTCTGCCCTACAATCCAATTAATTTCCAGGTATGCAAACTTTAAAAGTAAGTAGGATCCTGCTCAAGAGCTATCTGAACCCATGTTTTTCACAACACAGATCAGTGCTTTGCTCTTCAGGAGGAAGTTGGGGAATTAATCAAGGGGCAGGAAACAGTGAGGGGCAGGAGGCAGTGAGGGGCAGGAGGCAGCAACAGACAGGAGGCAACAAGAACACTCGTCTCTTGGCAGTATTTAAAATGTCCCAGCTTCATTCCACATTGCAGTGAAACCTTGTTTCTGAAACATCAGCAGTTCTTTGTGAAATTATATTCTTGGTCTGCTGCCAGCCCAAAAAGATAGTCTCTGAGGTTATCAGTTCAGCTTCAGACCAGGAATGCTCAGGGAAAGGGGAAAAATAATCCATTACTGCTTGACAGCTGGATTTGGCTCTGTGTGGAACGGGTTGGTTGACTAAGGCCAACTGGAGGAAAGTAAATAGTTGTTTTCATTCTTTGCAACTTATGATAGCTGACAGAAGTCAAGGGCTGAGAAGATCATAAAGGAACCTGTATTGCTCCAGAAAAAAAATATTTGAAATATACATCTATCTCCAGGTACAAGCCCTGTGCCCCTCCCAACACAGTCCATTGGTACTGAATGGAAAAATCTGAGTATTAATATAGTAGGCAAACAAAGAAGTGAGGACTTGAAGAGGCAGTTGGGTCACAGAAGCCAGGTTCTCTGCTATTTCTAGTCACTGCTGCATATCATCACTTTCACAGCTGGGTCTCAGTTACAGGGTCTATAGTTTCTCGAATATCACAGCAATGCTCCCATGAGAGTACGAAGACAACAAAACACTGTGGAAGGCCACATTTGTTTGGATTTTTTCCCTAACCCTACAATACAGCTATCTGGAGAAAGTTAGTTTTCCCTAACTTTACAGTTTGAACTTGACTCATTTTGAATCAAGCTTCTTCAGGGAGGACATTTTAAAGGGTAGAAAAGAAGACATATTTCACTTTTCCTCCCCACTTTTATCCAAGTTTCAGATAAGATGAACCAAATCTCTCAGGACACTGAGCAATATAAAGTCTACATGTAAAAGGAGAGCATCAAATCACATCATGTATAAGGTAGTATTTCCCTGTTACATCCTCTCAGCAATCACTTGTTTAGGAACCTTTGAAGTTGGAAGTTGTTTTTATACTGTTGTATTAATTACCAATGGACTTGTTCTCCCCAAATTTACCCAGTTTTTAATCCAATTCTGTTTTTGATTTCTAGAATAACCTGTGGCAATGAGTCCCATAACATTTAATTTTAAACATCTGTTTCCAGAAACTAGAATATTTGAGAAAGCACTTAAAAAAAAACCCACCTTGCTTTGGTGGTTCTCAGTGCTTATAAACAATCAGGTATTTGAATTTCCAGTGGTCTACTTCATCTGTCACCCTTCAAGAGCTTAGATGAACACAAGTTGTGGACTGAGATCCAGTAGGAGAGCTAATGCTTGATTTTAGGATCCAGGATTTAGCAATTCTTTGCATCCCATAAAGAGCAGAAGCAGCTGCAGATGTGAGCTTCAGATGTAAACCTGCAAACTTTCTGAGACCTATGCCACTGGGATTTATGTGTAACTCACAGCTCACTTAGTTTGCACTGCTTCTTTTCTCCCACTGCTGGCTCTGTTCCTGCCTGTTTCTGTAGCTCTTGCACTTGAACATATATAGATAACAAGAGATATAGTATTAAGAGCAGAACAACTTTATACATCCATATATGTTCATATTTCCCTTGTAAAAATAAATAAATAAATGAATAAAATTCTGATAATAGATGTCAGATCCTTGCTTCAAAGCATCTTTTTTTTTGTGAAATAAGTCCAAAATCTCCAAGTCTTAGGTGGATGCTATATCTCCAAGAAAAACTGGTGTAGCTGAGGAAAGGAGTATTTGGCAGCTTTAAATACACTGGAAGACAGGTTTGGTTTTGATTTGTTTTGAGACTATCCTTTTCCTTCTTCTGGTGATGTTCACTGATCCTGATATACAGGCTATGCCACTGAGCCTGGTGAAAATAGGTCAACAGGCTGCAACTGTGGAAAACATCTATGCTCTAAAGTGTTATGTTTTGCATTTTCTACTGTTCTTTTCAACTGTTTCTGGCATCTGGGTGGGATGTGAATGAGTCCTGGAGAAGACAGCAGATCCATCCAACAGTTCATATCAGACAGCATGAAGTGACAAACTGATACTGAAAAACAGCATATGGAAGACCTTAATGTGTGGACATTTATGGAGTTGTCTCTGAAACAAAGTAAGAAACACATCCCCCTCACTCCCCTACTCCTTTTAACAGTTTCACTCTTGCGTGGTCTGAAGGTCTGATGGAGCAAAGAGACAAGTTCCTGGGAAGCGAACTAATTGGGAGGGACTCAGCCCCTAAAGTACCCTCAGCACCTGCCAGGGTGTGCCCATTGTCACTTCCTAAGCCTGGAAATAAAATAAATGATCCACCAATGGGGCAACTTTGAGACACTTGTTGATTCCATGGGAAGCACTTCACTGGCTTCTTTGTCTCCTTGGTCTCAAATGACAATCAAAGACATTAATAAAGCATAATTGATGAAATACAAAGAAGTATGTGACCGGTATAGAAAAGGAGGGGCTTTGAAGATTTCAATATAAATCTTGAGGGACCACATACTAGAAAACTCACACAAGCAGAAGCCTGAAAGCATGCACAACTTAGATCAGAAAACTGGAGACTGAGGAGTGTCAGTGATGTTGAGACAGGTGAGATGACCAGAGCTCCAGAGGGCTCTGTCCTTGGGAGGAGCAAGGCCATAGACCCAGAGAATGAAAGTGTTTCTGGGTCAGGACCAGCAACTCATTTATTTTATTGGCTGAAGGATCTGATTACCCAGTAGGGCCTGCACCAGCAGAGCCGTATCACAGGAATGTTAAACCCAAAACAGGAGCTGCTTGTATATGTGTGTCCTGGTGAGAGAATATTCCCCATCCTTTTCTCTTTACACACCCATTGCAGAGCCTTTATTAGACAGAGTTTAGCTTCCATCTTCCAACTCTATGAGTTCCCTAATGCTGAAGAGGACAAGCATGCATTTCAGTTGTAGTTGTAGTCATTTTCTGCTGTCATATTTTGCCTGTTCCTTTTTGGAGGGGGAGTACTGATTTCTTGCTCATTTAAAATCAGACTTATTCAGGTTGGAATTGTTTCTTCTTTTTTTGCAAAAAGAAAGATAGGAAGCATTTGCATTCCACTATGAAAAAGCGAGACTGCTCACATATGCATGTCTGAATGCACTATAATCTAAGCATTTGGTCTTCTTTATTTTTTTCTGTCTTTACCAAAAACATCCCTACTTCATACTTTTCCTCCTTAAGTAGCTTTGAGTATTTTCAGCCTCATCTCTGTTAATTCTTGTAGCCTAAATTAGCACTTTCCACTGATTATCCACAATGATTAAGGTAAAATTTCAGTTGATTTGCATGCCAGGATGTGGCACTGAATAATCCTGAGCTCTTTTAAAGTGCAGCCACTGCCTCAATGCAGTATGAGTGGGATTTGAAGCTTGCAGGCCCTTTGTAGGTGTTTTTAGTTTGCAGCAAAGAAATCTGGAACAATTATAGGAAAATAAACAATGCTGAAGTACAATCCTACCTCTTCAGTTTAACTGGGCTGTAGGTCTTTAAACTTATTTTTCTTTCATGTGTTTATCCTCCTTTCCCATCCCTCCATTAGGTTTGTGCTAGTCAGAATTAACCCCACCTGTCTACAAAGGATGAATGAATTTCCAGCACACTTTACTGAGCACTCCACACTCTCCACTGAAAAAGCCCTTGAGACTTAGTGACAGAACAATCAATAAGACATTTAAAACATAAAAAATACCTGTAAAACATCTTCCTTCTAGGACCTGACAAGGTGGGCTTTCTTCATCTTACTCTATTTGAGGCCATGTTGTGGTACCACATTACTCTGGGAAAATGGATATCTTCATGCAGATGAAACAAAATTTCTAACCCATTTGGGCTCAGGTCTATTCTGAGATATATACATATATATACAGAGAGAGAGAGAGACTCTGAGGTGGAGCCAGTACTCAGCACAACTAGGAAATGTGTTCTTAGCTTCATGGTTTTGGTGGCCCCTGTTAACCAAGTTGTCAGTACTTTGTGACATTTAACACATTTTCTTGCACATTAACTATCTTTTATGGGTGGGAAAATTACATGCAACTTCTTACACCTGCTGTTTCAGGCAAGATCCTTTACTGGATGGTATTTTGATATTCCATTAATTCTGATGCCAAGAGATCACAGTATGCAGTTGTGTCAGGTGAGGTCAAATGAGGCTATGGACACTGAGTGAGCAGTGGGATACTTGGATGGATCTGTCTTGGGGAACTGCAGTTTCCTCTTTTCTCTCCCATCACAACAAGACAAGACTCCTTTCCTAATGTTACTTTTCCAATGACTTCAGTTGTTGCAGCCACAAGGACAGAGGGGAGCTAATTCTGTATGCTGAGGAATGCGAAATGAGCACTGGACAGCAGTGCCTCTATTGAAAGGAGAACCACAGGTGATAGGGAAACTTGAGTAGGGTAAAAGATGCCGGTGTACACTCTTGTATCTCCTTTGATTTCTGTATATAACTTACATCAGTGGAGAACAAGGGCAAAGACTGTAGAGGGGAGAGGAGCAGTTGTGGACTAAGAGAAGCAGAAGCAGAACCCAGGGCTCCCAATCATGGCAGCCCCCTGATGCCTTCCCTTGAATTATTGCTTTGATTAGCATGATGTCTTGCTCCTGACAACCATGTGGCATTGAGTCTATGGAGGAGAATATATGAGTGTTGAGAATAATTGGTTCTTTGATATTAGATTGCACAAAGGTCAAAGTGTACTGAGGAGAGCAAGACAGCTGAAAAGTCACATTCCCTGCAGGCGCTGTGGCACTGACCTCTTGTGCCTGCAAAAACTGGGAGTCACAGATGATCTGTTGTGATGCCATGGCTTCTTACACTGGAGGACTGCGAGATCTCAGTGCAAACACTGGTTTCTCAGCTGGCAACACTGAAGCTCTTTGTAGCACTAGGTCAGGTTATATATGGAGGGAGTTAGGGTTTTTATGTTATGTGATCTGTCTTGTTGCATTATTCTAAGAAATTAGACATTAGAAAGCCACTCTGCTGTCTCTCTGCCTGTCTGTCTGTCTATGTACCACCCCGAGGACATCTCTCTCTTCCCTTGAACTCTGGTAGCTCTGATTTACTTGGGACAAACTTGATATCTGTGAAGGATCTTGCTGTTTATGTTTGTGAATTCTGTGGTAACCCTGTGGTTCACTCCCACTTGCTCATATCTTCATCAGAGGATGATAGGATTAATCATAGAATTTCTTTAGAAACTGAAGACCTTTTCAAACTGCTCACCCCAAGCCTCTCAACATAGGGTTTCATCCAACATGAAAAGATTTACATCCAGTATTTCTCACTTTTAGTAGCACCTTCCAACCATAGATAGGCTCAAATCTTCAAGTTAAGTCCTCTTTTCTGGAGGGTCCTACAGAAGTCACAGTAACAAAGCAACAAGAATTTAAATTTGTGCCCAGAAGATTCTGAATTTACATGGAGAGTAGGCAACAGAGGTGTCCATGTCCAATCCATCCAGAAGGCTGTGGTGCTACATACAGTACCTGACATACTGTAGCCAATAGCTAATAATAACTGCCTGAAGCAAGAGGACCTTTTGGAGAAAGCCTTACTGTAGGCTGCAGGATAGTGAAGATGCTTTGCTTCAGGTCCCCAGATCCTACAAATCCCAAGTTTTCTAGTGTGAGATGAAGCCTCCCCAGCCCCCCTCCTCCTGTTCAAACCTGTTATATCCCAAAGCCTCCACACAATTGCTATAGTTCTTTCCTTCACAGGCAGGCTTAGAGAGTGTGGATTTACAGAACTCTTTCTCAATGCTTATCCATTGGCACTGGCTCAATGACCTTGGTTTTAAGATGGTAACCTGCAATGAAAGCCAGGTAAGATCTAAAAGCACAGGCAAGATTGGGGAATGTACTCACAGTTCCATTCCTATCTTATTCTATATTCACATCCTTTATCTCTTGTGAATAAATGTCTAGATATATTGGAGAACACATAATCTTCATGGTGAAGTGAGTTAAAGCCAGTGTCTGCAGTGAGAAAATATCCTTATTTCCTTCCTCCTTTTCTTGATTCTCTTCTTGTCCTGCTGGAGTACTGACCCCATCCCAAATCTTCTTGGGGTGCTGCAGGTAATTTTTTGTAGTGTTTTAACTGCAGACGAAATAATTTATATTTATATACATTAGGAAAAAGACTGGGATTTGAAAGGAAAATACTTTTTCACTAAAAGATAAATCCTTGTCTGACTACACTTAGCAATGGGTTTCAGGCTGTCACTCCCAATCTGCCAGTCACCATGGGGTGTTATGAGGAGATACCAAGGGTATTACTTCCCAGGGTGATGATTTCTTCAGAAAAAAAAAAAAAATAAATAAAATTGCACAGGCAAGCAAAGGCATACTGATTGTTCAGCTGCTTCCTGAGTCAGTGCCATACAGTGCCCAGAGAACACTACCTTGAACAGTTTGCTTCCCAAGGCCTTCAGTTGTTTGATGGCTGAATGAGAAGCCTGGGCATATGAAGAGACATTTCCTTTCACTGCAGTGATCTCTGTTCAGGTCTGCTGATCACTGATGCATTCATCGAGACTGTGCAAAACTTCTCCCGATGTAGTGTGAAATTTGCTCCAGAAGAGCAGAAACATCTGGTTAGAGCCAGGAAGTGGTTGCTGGCTAGGTTTGGCAACAAGGGAACGTGTAGTTAATACGCTCTTACCTCATCAGTAGGTGTCACTGCAGCAAAAGACAGGGTCCAGTGGAAAGTTTCAGAGGGGAATAGAGAGGGGTATTTCAGCCAGCCAACCAGATGCAGTCAGTTCAGTGCTTCCTGACTACAGCCAGAGAACAGCTATGGATCTGGGTTTATGAATTGCTTGTAATAAGGCTATAGGAAATGAGAGATTAAGGAAATGAGTCATTAAGTGATTACAAAGACATGTGGAGCGTACACAGTTGTGGCCGCCAGTAAGAGAGCGTTGAGCAACCATAAATTTCTTCTACGGGGGTTTTGGGAATGTTCCTGCTGAACTTGTATGTAGTAGTGAGTTACAGTTCGGTAGATGTAGTTGAAATGAACCGGTAGCAAATTTCAGTCACTCTTAGCACAAAACCCACAGAAGAGTTTTCTACAACTCAAAGTCACCCTTTTGATGCCAGGCCTGATGACCAGTCCCAGAAGATATATTGCAACAATTAAGAAACAGTCACCCTCTGACACAGTATGATTTAGGTCTGGGCTTCAGTACAGATGCAGAAGCTTTAACCAAGCCTCTGTTAAAACCTCTTTGTCAGGGCCAACATCTGGACGCTGACAGTGTAGCCCTATGCTAGAACCAGCTTCCTGACTCAGTTTCCACTTTACTGCCAACAAGACCCCCAGCAGCTGCTCTTCCTCCTGTAAGGTGTTTCTCCACTGTGCTGAGACTGGCATTCAGCAGTGTCACACAGGGAAGCATGGGTAACCAGGTCTAGGGTGTGTGGAAAGCAGGATAGCAGGGGAGCAGCATGGCTGCACTTATTCAGCAGGTGCACCACCATCAGCTGGTGAACAGACGCTCTCTGGTGTGCTTGGAGGCCTTTGTTCACACTACAGTGAACTTGCTTCCATTCACATCCTCTTGGACAGCAACCTTTCTGGAGAGGCACCCCATTCCTTTTTCTTTGCAAAGCCATTGCTGAAGATCTGTAAATTCACTCTGTTAATTTTTGAAGTCCAGCTCTTCAGAGACAATATGGGAAGCAGGATTCAGAAGATGTAAGTCCTGGAACCAGGGATAACACACACAACCCATCGAAATGGGCCCTCCATGTGGTTTGGAATAAAAAAATATCTTTTTTTAATCCCATTATTTGGGAAGCACAGTCAGGCAAAAAAGACCTGAAACACAGGGTAGGTCAGGCCTACTGCCTGCTGTCAAACCCAGACTCTCATGCTCTACATGACCTTCTTTCTAAGGCATCCTGCTCCAGAACTTGTTATGTGTCAGGTCCAAATCCCTTCTGCAAATGTGTTGTCAAGCAGTCAAACACTATGGAAGGAGGAAATGAGGCAGTCAGGTATCTTTGGTGTTATTCTAATGGTTTAACTAAGGACATATATAAAGTCATGATAGCCCAGATACAGATGAAAATTAAACAATATGAGATAGGGTTTTTGAGTCCTTTCTGAGACTTTATCCACAGCTTTTTGCCTCCAAAGTGTGTTAGTTCTCTGTAAACACCTATGCAGGCTCTAAGTGTTAACTTTCAAGCTGACACTAATGCTCTGTGCCTTGTTTACTGCTGGTTCCCTTTCCCATGTATATGACTCCCTAACTTATTCCCTAGCCAGGAGCATTGGAATAGATGCAGGGGAAAGAAAGTGAAGGTAGTCCCTCCCTCTACACAGTAATAGGCTGTCATTGTAACAAGACCTTTCAAAACAGGCATCTTGATTAAAATAAAATAAAATAAAATTTAAAATAAAATAAAATAATAAAATAAAACGGCTCCATTTTCATTCTCCTTCTTTCAGTTTTATTTCATATTTACATTCAGCCTCCTCAGATTCTTGCTAGTCTTCTATGAAAACAGTAATTTTGAATGTATACTATATTTTTTAATACAGAATTTAATCACACTTCAACAAGGACTGGTTGTGGTGCTTATAGTCACAGTCTGGTTTCACCCACTCCCCACACTTAACAACTCAAATCTCTACATATAGAATTCAAACAAAAACACATTTCTTATTTGATTTTGCTCCCTCAGTTTCCCTTCTACAGTGCAGCTAGCTGCCTTAGGAGGTCTAAGCCACTTCCAAATTCTCTGTAATGGACTGTTAGATGGGAGAGGATGGAGGAAAAAAATCCATCACTCATGCTACTGCATCAGAAGCAGTAATCCAAGCATCAGTCTGTATGTAAGCAGTTCAGTATGTGAGAGTTCCTTACCCTACAACTTTAAATCTGACTAGATAAGAGAGCCAAAGAGTGGGAGGTGAAACAGAAGCCCAGAGAGTTGAAAAGATTTGTCATAACAGATCTGGGACTGATGCCCAGGCCTTCTAAACACAGCTGGGTGATGATACGGTTATTATTATTATTATTATTAATAATAATTAATGTGCCAAAAACTGGTGTTAGGGTAGGACTACAGGAAATCACCAAACTGCTCAAAGTGTGGTGAATATTTCTGGCCAAGGAACATATCAGTTTTGACATCTTCCAAAAGTCTCTTAGGCATTTTCAGAACAAAACTTTTAGAGGTTTTGAAATGGTACTTTCTGATTAAAAATAAGCATTGTATTTAAAAGCAACAGCAACAAAAAACCCTAAACAAAACAAAACAAACAGTCTAACTTGACTAACTAATAAGTGTTAAAAAACTTCCAATTTCAGTTCAGCTAAAGACTTCATTCAGATCCAAAATCAACTTTGTCATTCGATCCAAAAACTCAAAAGATTATCGTGTTGGTTCAGACTTTTTTTTCCATTCTGATTTTCCATTTTGGTAACCAAACGAAAATATGTATCAATCACCAAGCTACACTCATAAATCCTAAGAAAAAATTGTGTCCTATGGACTACATTAAACTATATTATGTAGACTTTTCAATGATGAAAATCTCTCTCCCAGGAATTTTAACTGCATCTCTACAGTAATGATCCTACCATGCTACAACTTCTACTACAATAATTCTTTGTGGCACAGATAACTGTGACCAAGCCCTTGCTAACGTAATTCATGAGAGGGAGCAGCATGATTGAAACAATACTCACGCTTCAGGGTTGACCTCTAAACCTGTCATAAGTCACAAGTGTCAAAATCAAGCAAGACTATACAGGGGAGGTTATGAAATTTCATCACTTACACAGATGTTGGATTTTCTATGCTGTAATGACAGTCAGGCAACTTAACTTGATTGTGTATGTCCCAGTGAAAAGAACAAATTGACTTTATTTTGACTGTTTTTTATATGATGCTTACTATTTCTACAGCAGTTCATTTTCTCAACTATCTTTAGAAAATTTCCTTTGTGTTTGGTTTGTTGGTATTACTTGGTATGAGACAATTCATCAACACCTTTCATTCTGAGCAAATCTAGACAAAAAACATATTGGGGAGATATTTGCTCCCTAATGAAATATAGACAGGACTGGAAGTAGCTGTTCACATCATAGTTTACAAAAGCTCAGGAAAGGGAGGACAAAAGGCATGTTCCTGAATCTGACAGTGAAAGCAGAAAATTAAAGCAGAAACAAAATGACTGACCTAACAAGAATCCTACCCAGATATTGGTAATCTACTCTTGCAGAAAATGCCAAGTGATGTTAAATGATCAGAAGCAACTGGAGCTGTGGTTACATCTTGTCAGAAAAGCTCCCTCAGTGATCTCTGCTGAACCTCCCCTATAGTCATGGGAATACTTTTTTCACAGACACATCAAGATCCATGGGCAGGACAGCTTTATGTCCTGTTGTGTTTGATGTCTGAGAGAAAAGTAGTGCCCAGTAGTGACTAAGCTTCTTCTGCTGGTCCTTCCTTGCCCTCCAAACACTCACTGAGCTCAGACTCCTAGACTGCAGAGAAGAGAGGTAGGTTTGAATTTTTTGATATATCCAAAGCCAGGTCAGAAGAACATGCCTGGACAGCCCCAAGAGTTCTCTAACTCCTTGGATTTTCCTGGAGTAATTTAATTACTTCCAGGATTTCTAAGAGATGTCTGGAGTTTTCCAGACAGAGTGGCCTTTGAGAAGCTGTATTCTGACTCTATCAGAAGCCCATTAATTTTGCCCCATATGAAATCATGTCCAGAGAGTGCTAACACGCCAAAGAGATAAATCAGTTTGGCAGATCCTTGCCTTCAGCTTGTACACACAACATTGTAATCCTGGGAGCCTTGAGAAAAATATATATATTGAAGTCAGGATTTTATTTTTTTCTTTTCTTTTTTATTTATTTTTTTTTTTCTTCCAGGAGATTTAAAATTAACATCAATAAATTTGGGTGTCAGAGCACAGAAGAATAAGCAATAATACTAAAAACATAGCATCAACAGGAGACTTATGTAAGGCTCAGGAGATCTACCAGAAAAATATAGATTGGGAGCTATATTCAGACTGGCCACAATAGATGCCCTGACATGCAGGCAGCATCTACTTTACTTCACTGATTCTAGAGGGATCCAGACTCTGACAGTCCATCACCATACTTGCTAAATATGATCCCAAACTGATTGATGACAAAGCTGCCTGCAATGTTTGCCATCTGAGAGGGGCAACATGGCACATATAAGACAAATGGTCAGTCTTACAGCACTTTGATCTTGAGGTGCCAATGAGACCTCTGAAGATTGCTTGTCCTCTGCAGTGTATACAGTTCCCATAAGGATGGTATGGGACCCCACTATGGTGGCAGAGGAAGGGAATCAGGGTTCACCAGCTTAAGTGGAATAGAACACTTGAGTTCCTATATCCAGCCTGCTTTTCTGGAACAAATTATTCAGCCTCAGTGGAGAAGTAATTAACTGAAAAATCATGACCTGTGTCTGTACAGGAGGTGAAAGCTTCTACTCAAATGTCTTCTTCTGGCTTTATAAATCTGGATGATCTCTACAAGTTCATAATGCATAAGGTTGACATTCTAACAAATGACAGAAGTATTCTTCCTCTACATAAAGAAATACCATACAGGAGTCAGCAGATGATGTGCTAGTCCTCATTCTTCACCTCTGGCACTGCATAAAGCAGACCTCATGTCTCATGTCTATCTCTGTTGTTCCAGTCCACCCCTCTCTAGCTAAACATCAGTATGTTTTTGAATTTTGTAGCACAGCCAATATTAATGACATTTCAAGATGAAACTGTAAATAAAATTAACAAACATGGTTGAGATTTGAAGCCTCTGAACATTTCAGTTCAAATACTTCTTTTTCTATTCCTTTTTCATATACATTCCAAGGCTCTACAAGGGTGTTCAGGTAATATTCAATATTAGCTATGCTTACCAGTGGTTGCTGCTGTTGATATTTATTAAAGAAGGAGAACATGAAATCATGGGTCAGTTAAATGTATGTGGTATGGCCCTTGGCTTGGAAAAATGCCAGGTTAGTATCATGAGGCTTTTCAGGGACAGCTAAACACACTGCTCTAGGTGCAATCCATAAGCCTGGAGAATGCCTATGCTCTGAAGTTAGAAACAACATCAGCAACACTCAGTAAAGAAGAAGTGGTGTGGGTAGGGAAAAGGAAGAAAAATATCATACCAGAAATTTTCAGGTGAGAAAAGTAACTCCATCCTTGTAATGGATACATAAAGAAATAAATAATAACAATTAAAAAAAAAAAGTTAAAAAGGACCTTGTATGGCATGTGGAATGCTCTTACCCAAAGAAAAATTACCCATCAGTGAAGACTCCATACCCTCTTTGTGTAAACCTGTCCCAGAGTTTCACTGTTCTTACTGCTTAGACACTCTCTTTTTCTGATCTTGGGATAACCCATCATGGACATGAACAAGAGGTGATCCTCCACCAAGCTGTAGCTGTCTTCCCAGTATTGAAAGAGTCTTTTTTTTGTTGCAATGAAATCCAGTACAATCCCAAACCATCCAGAAAATTGCTTTGAAAGTTACTACTTTTGGCATATTAGAAAAAAAAAAAAAGGAAAAAAAATTAAAAAGCAAAAACAAGCAACCCCATTATGAAAGCAAGTACCTGTATTTAGAAGTATTCATGCAAGAGGCCAGTGGTGTGGAGAAACAAAGCAGCTCCTCTGGCCATTGTCAGGATTAATGAAAGACCAGTCCTAGGAGTTAACTCCAGCAGTTTTAGAAGCTAATAACAGTTCTCCCCCTCCCAACATGCTAAATCTGATCCTTGCTAATGTGAATTAATACCAGGTTTCAGTGAAGCCACTGGGGTAATGTGATGCTCTGGAGTGCTGTAATCCTAAACAGAGCATTAGGAGAGCAGCTCGCATCACAGCTGTGGCTCCTTGCAGGTGTTTTTTTCCCCAGACAGCCCCTTAAGCAGCAGGTCCCTGACTCTGCATGAGAGGCATAAGGGTAACTCTGTAATAGACAGTAGGCTTCCCTGGAAGAAATGGGATGATTCAGTGCTGGTGGAATCAGAAGGGGTTGGAAAAGTCTCTAGTGGCATGGGTCTCTGTTTATTATGCACAAAAAGAGAACGAAGTAGGTGAGTGAATGAATGAAATGGACACTTCTGTGTGACCCCCTTCCCCTGTGAACTGGGCTGCATACATATGTGCTCTTTCTTCCATCAAGTGGTGTTCCCTTTGCCCCTGTCCCTGACCCACCACTTTCCCTTATTCTCCCCCTTAAACAAGCTCTGGCTCACACATTTCATCAACAATCCCCACTATTCATTTTTTCAGGGGCACCAAAGGGAAAAGGAAGTCTCCTAAGTGAAGTTCTGCCTCCAAAGTGACGTTCTGCCTCCTTTGGGACTACCCTGTTTTCCCACCCATCCTTCACCACCCTCCCCCCCACCAAGCCTTGCATCGTGCCTGTGTGCAGTCACAACTCGATATTGGGTTACAGGAGGCCTCCAGCTGACCCAGTGGGTTCATCCTGTAAAAATACCTCATGTGTCGGTCGTCTCTCTGATTACTTCTGGCTCATAACAGGTGGGACTGCCAGCTTGAACAGGGAAGGCAGGATAGAAGAGCTGCTCTTTAGCTGCATGCCCTCCTCCTCCTCCTCCGGGATGGGAAAGTCCAAATTGTTAACTTCGTTCCCAATCACTTGGGGTTTTCAGAAAAGAGTTTTGTTTAAGTCCATGTTTTCAGTACCTCTGGAGCCAATGAAGGGACACCAACAGCACCTGCTTAGTTTAATTTCCAGCACAGTCTCCTTCTGTTTAGATGCAGATCCCCATTGAATTCCCAGCTGATTTCTGTAATCCTCCCATCATTTCAGAAACAGGTCAGATATTTAACTAGTCTCACAAAAAATTCAGTCCTTCCTGAATCTGTCACTTGGGCCAAGAACTGCCCATGTTGGGTATTGGCTCTTGGGCTTTCAGTCTTGGTTGCACTCAGGGAGTAGAGAAATAGGGCAAAAACAGCTACAAATGAACAAAATATTTTGAGTTCCAGAAGTAGATATTGGAGGGAGGTAGTTCTATTTAACCCAAAGTAGTAGGTCAGATTTGAACAGTTTGCACCATGCGTATGTTTTAGGTTAAGATCTTAATGACTTGGTCCACTTCTAGGGTGATGTAACCCAGGGAGTATTCTTCAAAAGTGCAAAAATTTTTCTTCTTGCTCTTGACAGAAACTTCACATTCTTCCTAGAACTAGGAAGTCATGGTGGCCTAGAGTTGCCTAAGTAAATAAGGAAATGCATTAAAGGTTTCTACACAAAACATGAGGTATTTAATGGCATGAAGCTCAAAGAAGTTCTTGAAGAAACAAGAATAAAGAAACTCCAGGGATGGAAAACAGCCACAATCTTTCCAAAGAGCAGTCAACAGCACAAGAATTAACTTCAGAATTACACTGGAGGACAGCAAAACAGAAAACTATATTTGAAACTAGAAAAATTATTTGCAAACCCTCTTACCATCTATCAAAACAAAAGGCTTTGAAGGAAACCATGCATACAAGTAAAGTGACTATTTTGGGAGTAGGAGGTTGGGGAGGTGGTTGTTCACCTTCATCAGCCTGCAAATCTCTAATCAATATCCAAGAGGAAAAGAGAATCTGTATAGCAGGTAATGCCAACTGAAAATAGCCTGACTTTTCTTTGTTGCCTCCCATACACTTCTTATTTCCTAACACAATATTCTATCTGAGACTTACAGTCATTCATTAACATGATCAGAGATGGCCAGGTACCTGGATGGTGATTTTCTACCCCCTAACAACCTATGCTGTATCTGAGCTATGAGATCCAAGAGGCTTTGGATGGAGATGTTGAGAGTGGGGGTTTTCTCTTTCTTCCTTGAAAAGCTGTGGTAAGGGATTATTTAAGGATGCTGTCACCAAGCTGGATGTATCCTGCACAGCAGGAGAAGCTGATGATACGCATTGACATTGTCGCTTAGAAGACAGAACAATCCTCAAAGATACAGGACTTAGGAAAAAAGAGAGACTGTTACACCGGCCAAATTGAAGGAGGATTTCATAGTCATTTTTTCAAAAAGATGACATATTCTTTGTCCCCATCAAAAGAACTAACTAATGATATTTTCACTTTTTGGCTAACAATGATCTGTCTTCCCTTCTGCATTGTTCTCAATTGCACAGTGAAACCCAGAAAAAAGATTTAACTTACCAGTTCTTCTCATTTTTTCTGCTCAGACAGTTCTACTTGGGAAATGTGGAACATAAAAATTAATGTATTTTTTAAAAAATGCAGAGTTTCCAATGAAGACTGAAATATAAATCTAGGTCTACATTTCTACATATGGATAGTTGCAGACTTCTGGAAGAAGAAAATCCTTTCTTATTTCATACTTATGCCTGTTTTAATCAGTGTCCTTTTAAGCTACACAGTCCCTTACCTAAAAAAAACCAAACCAAACCAAACCAAAAAAAA
>JAOEGS010005304.1:97582-117032 GCA_025447755.1 Corythornis vintsioides
AAACAACCCAAAAAAAACCCCCAAAAAACCTGAAGCACAGAAGACTTCATATAATATATGACATTTTATGAAGTTTGTTTCTACTTTACAGACTTGGGAATACTCTATTCTTTTATGTCTATCTTGCGTGTATTTCTTGGAAAAGGGAACCTGAGAGGTTGCTGAGAATTTAATAAACTTTGTGTTTAAAGTGGACAAGTTTTCACAATTTCATCAGTCCAAAGAGATGTAAGAAGTTGAAAATAAATATATTTTCCCTTCTCCAATAGGTATCAGTTTTTTATATACATTGTCATAATCTTGCTAGTTTTCCATGTTTTGAGGAAAGTAGACCAGAAAGAACACATATTTATAAATCACAAACAAGTTAATAAATACACCTACAAGTTTATAAATATTTTTATAAAAAGAAACAGAGTCCATTTCTCCAAGTAGTATAGAGATCCAAAAATGAAGAAACCCTGTAATGTTTTTCCTTTGCAAGTAATTTTTAAAGAGTTGTTGCAACTGAAAGTATCATCGTGACTACTTTGAAACCACAAAGCAGGTGACATGATCTACTTTGTTCTTGCTATGCCTGCTTGGCATAAGCTTCCTAAAAGCCTCAGGAGTTGCTCTGGGGATGAATTTGGCCTGTAGGGGTCTTCCATTTACTTTGATTTATTGTGATCATTCAAAGTGCATTCTCATTTGGATGGTCAGGGATTTACACACATAGCTTCCATTAACACTAAAGGGTGATATCATTAAGACAAATGTACAGTTAATCTCTGGCGCTGTGGAGATAAAAATATACCTCAGAGAGTGCTCTGTCTGGGCTGGAAACGTTTATTATCTGAGTTTCATTTCACAGCATGGAGCAGCTTTAAAAGGTAGCTTTAGAATTTTACTGTCCCTACCCCATATTTCTTAGGGGAAAGGAGAGAAAAAGGGGAGCTATCCATTGGAAAGATGAAGGAAAAGGAGATTGCTTCCTTCAAGCCCAAACAGGCAGACAGTGTTCACATGCATAGCAGTGAGGATCAGATGATCTTTGATCTCTTTCCTGCATCACCATCATTGCAGGATTTCTTCTGAACACCAAGGCACTTGATGCTTTTAATAGTATCATAGTAGCCCATGGAGAGGGAGGTTCCTAATCTTTCCCAGCATTCATGACTACCAATAGACTTCTGTAAAACAAGAGATGATCCATACCCAGAAGAGCCTAGTACAGAAGAGTCACACAGGAATTCAAATCTTAAGAGGCAGGAAGCATCTTTTAATTGCTCTTCATCTACCTACAGTGCAGCACAGCTTAACATCACTGGTGTTGAATACTGTGTTATGCTTTTTTCCAAGTAAAAGTCAAAAAAAAGTAAGTGTAAGGAGGTGGAATTGTCCCAGAAAAGCTCTAGTGAATCATCCAGGAGACTCAGATGAAGATCACATTAAGATAAGTATTAGAAGAATGAAGATTTTTACTTCATGAGTATTAAGCCTGATAGATTGTTTCTTATTTGCTAAGATTTGGGAACTAGAACTGAGTGACAGCCCCTTCCAAAAGAGCATCTGACAGTGAAAAACTATATGACAGACTTTGTCCCATCCTGACAAAACTCTCTAGAGGATACAAACTGACTAGTTGATAAAAATAAAATACTGGTTCATATACTAAGACATCTTTCTCTCAAATGCCCTTGTGCCATCTGAAGTGGCTCATTAAGCCATTGGCAGAGTAAACTCAGAATTTAAAAAGCACAGTTGTAATAAAGACCTAATCACTCAATGCCCTCATGGTGTTCAAATCTCCTAACCTTAGGTTGTAGCCACTGGGTAGTTACTTGACCCCTAGCAAACAACAGCACCCCCAGCAAACCCAAAGTTTCCAAATCTTAAAATGAGCCCCTGCATGATTCAGTCCCATTCCATGCTCTCCTAGAAGAAATGTTGTTTCTGGTCTGCGGACCACCCTGCTTCAAAGCACCCAGAGTATGGTAAGATGCCCAAAGAAATCAACAGGTAGACATGTTCTGTCAGACCTTCACAGGCAACAGGAAACTGAGGTAATGCAATACAGTGGATTTAGCACCAAATAGTGACTTAATCCCTGAGTTTGGGCAAGGTACTTCATCTTTTTATGCCTTTATGCTAAATCACAGGAAAACAACTTATATTTGTCTACATTAGAGGCTGGCACTCATTTTTTGCTCAGTTGCTTTAGTGAAGCTATTTACATCACCAGAATAGGCACAGAGACACTGTGATTTGGGCAGGGATTCTGCCTTTGGGTTTATTCTGTCTGTGACTTTATTATTACGTTGGACACCACGACACATTTTAAGAGGTTCCCTGTCTTCAGCTGTAACTGAATATTGTGCTTAGATAGCCCATTAGGCTGTCTTGCTATGGTAATATGGATTCTGTATTTCAAACACCACTAAACAGTTTTCCATTCCTGTGGGTGAATCCAAGTTTGTAAATTTTGCTTTGCTGCATAATGTCATTCAACAACCTGACCCAGCAGAACTCCTACAGATCTCACAAGACCCTGGCAAAATGCAGAAGAGAAAGTGTTCTATGTAAACAGCAAATGCAAGCAGTGAGGAGGAGGAGGTGAGGAATGAATGCGGTTCTCATTTAATTGCTTTTAAAACCTTTTGTCATCTTTTTCTCATTTCCCCCCCGTCCAAGACAAAAATATCACGCATGTAACAGAATACGTTCCGATTAGAAGGTTTTGTTACAGCTGTAATAAGCTTCCACACAGGGAAAGTCCCCAGAGACCTATATTTCATCTCAACTTTCTCCACCACATTAAACGGAAGGTTTGATTCTGGAAAACAGAGATCAAAATTCTCTCCTCCCGCACTCAACGCTGTGAAGTAATGAGAATTGACAATTCCAAGACTCATTGTAAAACTAGCATGGTCTGGACTGAAACTGCTAGTGTGATAACAGGTTTTGGGAACATTTCCACTTTCATCTGTTTATTTATTATTTTTATTAATTATTCTTAGGCTTGTGATTTGGGGGAGAGAGGGTGGGAAGAGGAAAAAGGGAAGAAAAAAGGGAGTCAGTAGCTTGGCAGCACACAGCCTAAATCTAAACACCACACACACTCACTATACCCTGAAAAAACCTGGATCTTATACAACAATTTCTGTAACAGCATCACTTGGACAAACCAGCAACTTACTTGGAAGGAATCTTTGCTTTCCTAGAATTCATGTAACTAAGAGATAAAATGACCTTGAGGGATGGCAGCTTGCCTCGTAAAATACATTAACTCTTCCAGTGCAAGCCTCACTGAAGATGTTCCTTTAACTGTTCTATGGTGAATCAGAAAGGACAGCAGGGTCTGGCCAAAGCTTGCCAATGGGCCTCATTGCACCAGCATCACCAGGTTTCACATCCATCCTCAGTTCTGTTAACTTAGAACGGATACTTCAAAAACGACCAGTCAACATCATCTGTGAATGACAACAAATTAAATGCAAACAAATAATTTGATCCATGTTTTCTCCTTCCCATTGGAATTACCTCAGAACTGATGACTTTGACCCGCTTTGTTTTTCTTTGAAATAAACTAGCAGCCAGGTTAGCATAAGGTCTCTCCTAATGTGGTAGTCCGTTGGATTGATCTCTTGAACTATTTCTGTTCCCATGGTCCTGTAACAGTGATTTTTAAGAAGAAAATGAGTAGTAACACAGTCAGGCAGCAATCAGTCAGGTTTGCTGTGCAACTTCTTCAGAAACAGTAAGTCCTATGAAGAGCAGAATTCAGTGAGTGTGGACTCTAGGGCATAATGCTATTTGGCTGGATTTTCTGGTGTTTAAAAATAGTTTTTTCCCTGATGTAACTTTTCCCTTCAGAGGGTTTCTCTTCCCTCTACCCTAGTTTCTTATTTTCACTATAATAGTAGGAACACAATACTTCTTTTCACTCTCTGTCAGTTTTGATCAACAGATTCAAGGCCATTAGTGAGTTACTGACAGACAGAGTCAATGGTAATTCCTGTTTTCTGGAAAAAATGTAAGGAAGAAAATTCAGTGATCATAGAAGCAGCTCACTGGGATCATTTAGAGGAGTTAGATAAAAAGGGCCACTTGGTAGGGAGAATCAGCAGGACCTAAGGGCTGGATACCGTTTACTGGTTACTCTATACCCAGATGTTGTGCCTGTAAGGAATACAACTTCATACTTCAGCATATTTCTTACAGAGAGATTCTGACAGCTTCCACTTTTATTTTTAGATGATGCTCTAAGACCAGATGCTGGAAATATTTCGGGATTAAAGAATTCCATGGACATCCCTTTCTCAGAGCAGAGGTATTCCAGCTGTGCTCAAAGAACATTGCATCCACCTTCCCTTAAATTTGTCATCCCTTTTGCTCAGAAATGAGGACTTTCCTCCCTTCCTTGTACATGTGTTTCACCCAGAGCTGGCTGAAGTTTACTGCCAACTGAGCTGATCCAGAGGTATAGATACTCCCTTCTGCTTCATCAAGAAAAACTAGCTTAAACCATCTGAAGCTGGCTATAGAAGAACTCTTGTCTTTTCTGTGTATTCTTCAGCTGTCATCATTCTGCAAAAGATGATTTAACCAAGCTCCAGCAAAACCTTTGAAATGACACAAAGGAAGGGTATACCTGCTGAGCTTGTAGCTGTTGGTGACAGTTCCCCATGCTGCTACAGCTTCATGCATTAGTCTGCAAAGAGAAAGCACTGATAAAATCAGAGCTGCTGATGGCAAAGCAGCAAAAAGCTAGATGTGCAGTGAGGAGGGACAGATCTGGGTCTCCCATCACTGCTTCTGTGATAGGGGTTTGCATGGCTGGGAAAAAGGAGAGACAGATGGAGAATATACCCCTTTCCCAAATTCCCAGTCATAGCAGAAAGAAAGAGGTCTGTAAAGCAACAGTGATTTAGCCAGGCCAGAAGCTTGTGCAGCAACTCTAAGGGCTCATACAAACACACGCACCTTTGGCTGCTGGAATCAGTTTGACTGCCAGAGCAGACATGAGCCAGAAGACCAGGTCACCCAAAAAGCTCAAAAAATAAAAAAGAACCCAAAACCAACAATGACCAAAAAAAAAAAATAATAAATAGCATGCAGCCCTCTTCCAAAATAACAACAGAATCAGCCCTGTGACGGCCTCCTTGAAGCTAAGGGAGCCCCCACTAGGGATGAATTTGCCCTAGTGTAATTAATTCCCCTTTGGAAGTGTTGCCAGCAGGAATATCACATTGAAATCTCTCTCTCTCCTCCAATAGGAAGCACCTCCAGGAGCTTAGCATCTCCCCTCCCTTCCCCACAGCGTGAAACACCAGTTCAAGTCCCAGTGTGAGACTTGAACCCACAGTGACCTCCTAAGCCCTGCAGTGAAGGATGTATAAGCCAATGAGTCATGTTGACTCTGGCTTGAATCTAAATGGGCCTCTTCTCTCATACCAGAGAAACCACGTTCACACAGCCACGGACGTTGCTTGTATCGGATAACCCCTAATGTAAGAGTTGGGTGGTGTTTGTTGCTGTCATCCTTGCCTGGAGGGAAGAGGTGAGCAATGGGGTGGGGATGTCAAAATCCAGTTACTCTAGAAGTTACATCCTCTCTGTAATTTAGGATTCAGAAGAAATTGTCATCCAGTTTGAACATTAGAGACTAAACTAGCCTTCTGGTTAATGAAAATGATGACGACTTTTTCTCTGTGGGTGGCCTTTTCTTTATAGGGAGAGAACAAGTGATTGTTGTTTGTGTTACATCTTTCTGAGAGGTCACTTTTCACTTTCCTTTGTGCCTATCCTGTACCAAGCCAACTCAACTTCCAGATTTTTACGTGCCATCGTGAAGATACCTTTGGGCCTTCCAAAACATCTTCTGCTGTGGGCTAGCTAACAGATTGATAGCCACCCTTGACTGACTTTCCACATGCTTCTTACAGAGACACCAGCTACTTGGGATCTTTCCATACCCTTTGCAGGTATTGGCTGAGTGAAACTGGAGCAATGTGTGAGCAGATGATCAGGCAACCTTTCACAGAAATCCTAGGGAGTAAGAGAGTAAGAGTTTATGACCAAATCAGTTGGTAACATTCCTGGGAGGCAGCAGCTTTCAGATGAGAAGCAAGACCAAGTAAACCTCCCAGCCATAGATACTGTGAGATCACAGAGCAAAAGGAGGGATGTTTATCTCCTGTCAGGATGCCGACCTGATATTTTATGGAAGGGATTTTACCTACTACTGAAAAACAGCCTACTCTCAGCTGGACAGAGCAGTTGATCAGCACGACATTTAACCACGCATCACTTGAGGTCCTCAGGTCGTTGAGAGTTTAATGTAAAATAACACTCCATGTCTGGGTAGGGTGTTCTGTATCCAATTGTAAGTACAGGCTGATGAACTCTAGTTACTTATGCTGATATTTGCCAGGACACTGACCATTTCAAACAGAGGTTATCATCTGCCTGATTCTCTCTATCAGCTCGATAACCAGCAGGATATTTGTACTAGAATATTTTGCTTTTACATGCCTACTTGTCTTTCTTTTGCAGCTGAACAAAGAGAGCATTGTTTTCGGGATATCAACATTGATTTTACTTTGATGGGCTTAAATTACCAGCTATATATCAAGGGAAATACATATCAGCCAGACCAACACCTCATTTTCTCAGCTCCTGTATCCCCCCCACCTCCTGCCCCCCAGAAATATGTCAGCATCTACCCACAAGCCCCATGCAATACTGAACCCTCACTGATGCTGTTACCTATTGACATCCCTAATGGCTTGAAAGGAAATTCGAATTGGCATTGATAGGAAACCTGAGAAAGCAACAGAGAGATTTACTGGTCAGGAAAACACTAGTTTTCCTTTCCTTACTCATATTGTGGTTCATTGGGCTGTCATGTAATGCAAATAACATTCATGGCATTAGCCTGTACTTAAAATAAATGCTTCCTGTGGTTCTTACATATCTTCATTTCATCATATAGCACCTGAAAAACAAAAAACAAAAAAAAAGGAAAGAAAAAGTTGTTCATTGCCTCCTGTACTCAACCAGTGCACATGTTTGTCCTGCAGACATGAGTGCGTGGGTTGCACAGCTGTAATTCTGGTTTCTGTGTACTGTGCCTTTAAATATGAGTAGGCAGACTGCCTGAAGGGCTAGGAGGGTGTAAATCTGGAAAGGCATTTAAGAGAAAGGAGGAAGAAGTACCTTTTGCAATGTCATTCCTGTAGGAAAGCACAAGACAGAACAAATTCAATAGGAAATAAGTTCTCCATCCTGAAACCAAGTTCAGTGTTTATTCAGAGCAAGAAAAATCAAATAAACCTCCCCAGCCAGGACTGTTTTCTGAGGAAACCTCTGCCCAAGAGCTGGCTCAACTGAAGAGCCGGTTGGATGACCTTGTCTAAGGCCAGATGTTTCTGTAGCCAGAAGCCCCTTGGTTGAGCAGTGCAACTAACACCATGCACAGCTCCTTCTGAGAATGACTGCTGATGTCTCAGCTGTTGGATCTCCAATGCACACTGCAGCCACATTCTCCACACTGGCCTGAAGGAAGCGCCAGTCTGGCCAGGGTTGCACTGCCGCTCCCCCACCACACACACACACCCCTTAGGTTTTGCAGTTTCTTCATCCCGTTGGTGCCAGGGAGTCTCCTGAAGATGTTCTGAGACAACAGAATCTCTAAGGAGATTAAGTCTACACCACAGGGCAAAGAGGAGTTTGAGAACTAAACTCAGCACCGTACAGCATATAGCTGCATCTCACTGTTGGCTTCAGTTTAAGCTTAAAAAACTTGTGTCTGGATTTAGAATGGGCTAAACACAGAATAATTCTTGATGGGATGGACCATAGCCTAAGGCATCATCCACAATTCCCATTTATGCAGACTCACGTGGACAAGAGCTCAGTCTCAATTTAAGGCAACAAACAAGTTCCTTTGCTGGCAGTCAGCCTGTGTCCATGCCCACGCGTATGGGCTTGGGCCCATGCAAACATACCAAAGTGGTTCCATAGACACTGCTGTGTAGCAGCTACACTCAGCTCTTCTTACTTTATATTAGATTTCCAAGCTCTTCATACCCATACTATTATTTTCCTTTTTCTTTCCAAAGGGAGAAGAGGACGTGTCCAGAATATAGCAGCCAGACAACACCAGAACTGGGAGATCAACCCAGCCCTTCTGACTCCAGTGCCTCAGGCTTTTCCTGCTAGACAGAAGTGCTGGTCATGTTTGAATAATGACATTATCTCTGCTAGACTAGTCAAAGCCCAAAAGTGAGTCACTTTGTTCCATCTTCCCTTCCATGGGTTTCAATGGATTGCTGCATATGTCTCCAGGTGACTGGAGAAGTTGACTGTATCATGGGATATTTTGGTGGGTTTATTTGGTTTGGGGTTTTTTGTTTGGTTTTGGTTTTGGTTTTGTTTGTTTTGGTTTTTTTGGTTGGTTGGTTGTTGTTTTTTTTTGGGGGGGTGGGTGGGAATCACTGTTTAAAAAGAAAACCAAACTATCAGATCCTTTGGGGCAGGAGGAGGACTAAAAATAGCTTGGTGACACTGTTCCCTGATTTTTTGTTGCAGGCACACATAGTTGCTTTAAAGAATGAAGGGTAGAGCATATAGATCAGATGCAAAGTGGTTAGAATGGATTGTTGTGGTGATGTGCTCTGTGTAAACCAAGAATGACATCAAGAAGACTGCCTTGTCATGCTCATTATACGAGATATGGGCATATATTTGGAATCAGTGTTCATACAGAGATCAGTGAAGAACAGAAGATGCTAACCGGTCTTGGTTACTCAAAAAATGCTTTGTTAATGTGGTTTAAGCTTACCCACAGGAGAAGACACAGCCATGCTAGATTATTTAGTTGACTCAGTCAAAGAAGTAGCCACAGTGTAAGTCTTTCTGCTCCTTTCATCTCACACAGAAGGAATTAGAGTTGTGTTTGTCAACAAAGGACTGAAGCCATGAGTCAGTATTCAGTAAACATTTCCAGTTCTGTATAGATAGTTAGTTTACCACTTGGCAGTTTTAGATAATCTGCATAGAATCAGGGGAATGTCAAAGGATTTCATCCTGGAGCTCAAGGCTCCAACAACAGTGTTGGACATAAACTTTTGGTACCCTTTATCTACCAATAGGTTGTTTCCTATGCACATTGCAGCATTTTATAGCCTGTTCTCTTCAGATGAACCTGTTGTGCTATTGAAGCAAAAATAATATGTTCCTGCTGTGTTCCTCAACAGGTTCCTGAGCTGCTTATAAACAAGTGAATTCATGTTAGCATCTCTTCTTCCAGGACAACCATCTCAGCTATAGCAGGTGAAACAAATACAGGTATAACTTGGGCGATATTTGTCAATGGTTGAGACTTTGCAGAAGCTGCCTCATGTTGGCTCCAAAACAGTTTGAGAGTGGAAGGCTTGGAGTTTTCCTCTCTACTTTGCAGTAACTAGATCACACATGAGTCTTTTCACTACATTTTCATGGTTTTATGACTCTGATTCTTATTTGTTTGCATACATAAATGAAGAACCACACTTGGACTGATCGCTCGGCAATGCTGAACACCACAAATCTACCTTGTGACTTATGGATGATTAAGGGTTTTTACACTTGTCCTCTATGGCTTACAGTCACCTATAGGCTCCTTTCTAGAGAAGTATACTCTAGGTAACTACCTTTGATTCTCTGCTGAGAGGGCTCAAAGGCCAGCACATTTCAGAAGTGTTAATAGCCCCATCCAACACTTTTGCTTATAAATTCCCTTTCTTTAACCAAATTACCCATTTGCTTTCTGTATTTACTGTAAGCCACATTGAACCCCCTCTGGATCAACATTAGTCCTGGATCATGCAGTAGGTCTTGCACCCCTTGAAAATAAATTTTGAAAAGGATTGTTATTTTATATACTGCAAAGAAAGTGGATCAGCACTTCTGTAGGTACCTAGACTCCAGTTTTTCTTGTGATTGGAAGAAGAAGAAATCATGTTGAAAATTTTGCACCATATGGCACCTGCTCTGCAATGGAACGTTGCTTATAAAAGCAGTCTTAAAGAATTATACCAATAATTATTTCAAATTCCTGAAAAGACATTTGCCAGACTACAGTGAATGATGGATTAGGACAAGAGAAAAGAGAGAAATTACATATTAGTTTCCCTTGATTCCACAGAGAAGGATCTTGTGGATGAAATAATTTGCCCCTAGGATAAATTGTCTGAAGAGGGAAAGCACTTAGACATCCTTTTTGCTAGTTCCCTATTAAATTCATGGAGGCAATCCAAGAACATAGCACTATCAGACTTGTCGAGACTCTGAAACAGCAGCTGCTTCTTGCAAGTCATGAGCTCGGTCCCTCATATAGGGTTGCACCTCCAGTTGACATTTATGGGTGGGATTGTGAAGAGAAAAGGCAACTGGTTTTGGAGTGCTTCACTTCAGAAATTACCAAGCTAAATCTAGTTTGTACCTTGAGATGCTGGAAGTGGTTTGTATCTGAGAGCTGCTCAATAAATCACTGATTTCCAGACCCCTTCCTTTCAGATGACTGTCCAAAAAATCAACTTTTCTGCAGACCTCTTTTCTGCTAGTGTTAGTCCTGGGTACCACAACCTGTTGTGCCAGTAAAAGTTGCCTTCTGTCTGCACAACCTTTGTCCACATCCAATGATGAACCTGGAAGGAAGTAAAACTTTGCCTTTCTCTTAAATACCACCCAAAAAAACCTTCCTGGAAACTATGCCACCAGTGCACATGGTGAATGCTACATTTCCTCTGCCAGTCCAGTCCTGAGGCAAGTTTCCCATCATTCCCATAATCCCAAATATTTTTGAGGTCTGATCACATCTTCAAGTATCACTACTTGGAGCAAGTGGAAGCCTAGACACAAAGCTCTCATTTACTCTGATCCTGATCCATGGTCCTGTTATGCATTAATGTGTTCCTGTGCTTTCTCGGCAAACAAAGAACTTAGCACAATGCAGACGGGAGCCTGGGTCCCAAGTAAAATGTTTATATCATGGACAGAGTCCTACAGACCTGGCATGTTCCAGTGTGAGTGCAGAAATAAATGCTTTCAAAGGGACTGTGGCTGATCAGGTGGTGGAAACAGAACTCCAGGCCAGTCTGTGTAGGTGGAAATGGACGACTACTAAGGACCATACTTTACCAGCCTGTTGAAGAAAGACAAGCTTTCTCTACTTAACACTCTCCTTAACCTATTGCCAGAGGCACTCACTGACACTGAAATTCAGGAACTATTTGCAAGCCTTCAGAAGCACCTTCTGACAAATTAATCCCCTGTCGAGTTCACAGAGGCAATAGTTCTAGCTGCTTGTGGAACCTTAAAGGAAAAAATAGTCACCAGATGGTCCTTCAATGCTTAATTCCTCCCCCCTAATGGAAAAAGTACAGGTGGGCGGGCAGGGGTAAAAAAAAATCTGCCAAAGCTTCTGGTGTGGAGTTCACAGATCAGTGGGACATGTTATAAAGAAGAAAATTAAAAACAACTTCCCAAGATACTGAAAAAATTACTAGGCAATGTACAAAAGTGGCTATTTAGGACAAGCTTTCATTGGAGCAATATGGCTTAACATAGCTTTGGGGGTGATATGTCTTCACATGAGCTTTGGTTTCATCAGATGTTTTTCCCCTTTAAGGGATGATGTCTAAATGAGCAGGGCTGAAACTTATTTACCACCAGATGTCCAAGGGTGGCTCTAACACAAAAGGCCAATTTAGCAAATTAGAACTGAGCACTGAGTTAAATGTCCCAGAGGCTCCAGAATGTGGATATTTACCCATCTTGAGACCACCAGTCTTTCCTCTTAAATCTATACCACATTCTGATACAATTCTAAAATCCCAGGTAAGGAAAATAATACCTTTAAAAAAAAACACCAAACCAACAATACTTCTTTCTGCTTATAGCATTGGATGAAGTTTCCTTTTCTTGAACACTCACCACATCAGAGGATGGGAACTTGTGTATGCACAGTCAGGATAGTAAATACTCTTTGCATTCTTTCATATTTCCAAGGGGTTTCCAGACGGTAGCAGATTGTCTATTTTTTTCACTTTGCTCTAACTTTGAATATTTGGGTTTGGGTTTTTTTTGGTTTTGTTTGTTTGCTTGTTGCTTTATTATTATTACTATTACCCTCTTTTATAACTCTAAGTTGCACATAGGGAGGCAAAATTTGGAAGAAACAAGGTGGGTGAAATGTCCAGACTTCTAGGTAAGGAGATAATTTGTCTATCCTGAGTCATGTTTCCTTTTCTGCTTGTATCTGTCAAGAGCTTCCTCTGAGATCTGACCATGGCATCAGGATTGCTTAAACACACAAGTATGAGGTGCTCCTTTAGTATATGTGTGCATGTGTATAACTGAATGTTTAGAAGAGAGGCCGTGAAGTGAGCACCATTTTAAAAACCCCTGTTTGTCTTGGCATCTCTCTCCTTTCCATTTTTGTTAATTATTTGACAAACTCTCACTCGTGCCTGATGTCCTTCCAAATGAGTGGAGCCTTCAGCCAACTGCACACCATTATTCAAACCTTCAGTTATTGCTCTGCAAAAGCCTCTTCAAAGCCCAGCCTGCTGCCCCTGTTTCTGTTTATCAAACAGCTGTGTTGAGGTTGGCTGCATTTGGTCAAGTCCAAGAAGAAGAGCTGCCAAAATTATGAGAGAGGGAGCAGGGGAGAGTGAAAATGCCTCTCACCTCATAGGGAGCGAGAAAAGGGAACATGGCAGCCTCTGGTCCAGGATGCTATAAATAACCAGTTTGGCACTACTGCATAAGAAACAGCTTGGCTAGCCCTCTCTTTACTTCTCATTCCCCACTGGGTTTATTATGTATTTAACCCTCTGCAGCATTTACTGATGGAGGAGGCTATGTCAGCAAGAAGAACTCTCTCTAGGTAACCCTCTGCCCACCATGTAGTTCTCCTCCATAACTAAAAAGGGCAATGCACGGTGTCTGGGTCAAGAATCCCTGGTTTTCAAATGTTTACTCATGCAACAAGCTCTCAAACAGCATCACAGCAAGTGCAAAATTAAGCAGAGGTTGAAAAGTCATATATTTAAGTCTCTTGATAATAATAAACCTACTGAAGTAACTGAGAAGAGGAGAAAACATCCATTTCATACTGAAGAAAATGTCTGTTGATCAAGATGATGGGCAGGCCTTATTGCAAGAAGTATGAAGTTATTCCTTCAGGTTAGTTGCTGCAGGAATTGTGCAAAAACCCCAAGAGCCTCTCTCCAGAAGGGGAGATATTAGGAATGGGCAATAGCCCAAAGATATCCAAGTAGGGGGACTGGGATTAACATTTAGAAAAATGCTGGGAAAGGGCCCAGGAAAATACTTCAAGCTCTCTGGAGCCTTTGACAAAATAAAGATTACCTCTTCTAAGATGCTCTAGTGTTTTCTCCAGTCTGCAGTGTTTTTCTTGCTTTTAACAAAATTAACTCACCTCCTCCACAGTATAAAGAATTTTAAATCAAAAGGGATTAGTTCAAAATCCAACAGTCCCCCTGAGCACAGATCAATATGTTGTGTTTATTTGCCATTGGCATCAAGCTGGGCCAGGCAGAGTGATTAATACCCACCTGAGGCTGAGGGATAAGCCTCTATTACAAAGTCTCTACACTGTGTCCTCCAGTCTCTGCTGTGTGTTGGAGAACAGAGCCATAGAATGTGTGAAAATACAGACATATGGCTAGTTTGCAGAGAGATTTCTAGGCAGAATACCCTTTGTAAGACACCTGGAGAACAAAAAAATTCTTTGTAGATCTTTCTATAAGGCAAGTTTTTCAAGAAGCCCCTCTGATAAAACTATTTATTTCCTTCATTATTTAAAAAGACCTTCTTCACAGTTGTCTCCTCCGAAGAGTTTTCATCCATCTCTTTAAATAACCTAGACAACATTTGGATCCTCACTGCAAACTCCAAGGCAAGGATCCCAGCAGTGCCTCCATTTACTCACACCTTTCCCTCCTTGTCGTCACTTTGGAGGCATCTTCCCTGGGTTCCTTTGTTCCAGGTCTCCCTGACCTTGGCTGCCTTTTAACTAAGTCCTTGAATCATCAGTCACACACTCTTTTTGTTACTTGATTTGGCCAACTCTCTTGTTTTCCATTCCCTCTGGTACCCCTGTCAGTCTCCCAGATAGCGCTCTTCCCCACTCCATTTGTCTTTGCTCAGAGCCTCTCACGATACCTCTTTACTAATCTCTCAAAAATTCCTTTTGCTGTGTTATTCTGTTCTGTGCAAGACCTGAGTCACCATTGGAAACAATCATGGGCTCAACTTAAACTTGCATTTTTCCTAGAAAAGGCTTTGTGCAAGCAATCATATTTATTCTGGATGCAAATCCTTACCAGCAGAGAAAAAAATGATCCAAAATTTTAGGTGCTTCTTGTATTCAAGGTGGAAAATTATATTTCAGGGAAAGTTTCAATTAATACCTGTGTGAAAACATCTCAACTTCAAATAGTCCTTGAACATAGCCCTAGGTCAGAAATCCCAAAAGTGCTTTCCTTCTCTGCCATCCTCAACAAGAACTTAGCATTCATAAAAACATAGGAATGTCCAAGCTAAAGATCCATGGCCACTACAATTCATCTCTGAAGATGGTTATAGACAGAGGTTTACCGAAGGAGTAAAAGAAAGGGAGGCTCATGGAGTGTCTGTGTCCTTGGATGTGCTGCAGGATGTCTGTGTCCTTGGATGTGCACTGGCAGCACAGGGACTGATGAAATAGTGATCTTGTCAAGCACATTTCAGTGGACTAAATATTGGAAAGAAAGCAACCACCAAAAATATGCTCTGAGAAGTACTGCTCTCCTAACAACAATATTCAGGGAACCTTTTATCTTTTTTTATTTCTTTCTTTCTTTTTTTATTTTATCTTTTGGTAGCAGTTCTTGAAGAGAATTGCAGCTAAAAAAGTGCCTTGTTGAAAAGGGGTCATATTTCTCTAACTAGGAGACTTGAAGCTGACATATTAATCTAGTGCAGGAATGAGATACTCATGAGAGCTCAGGTGCCTGAGAACAAGAGTGTAAATTATCACACCAAGTTTCTTTCTCCTGCAATAATTCTGCCAGTATCTGGTCAGGTTTCCTTAGAAATAGCTCATTTGCCTCAGATGCAGACATGATGAGAGGTGATCATTTTGGGGAATAAAGTTATCATTCCAGCATAATATCTAAAGGACACTCTTTCTGAATGAAACCATTTATCTTTAGAAGTTTTCATTATCCCTGGAGCATAGCTGGAGTTAAGATGATCACAATTTGGTATTGACTTTTCCCCAGAGCAGGCAATTGGAAGGCTACACAAGGGACAGCTTTTGTGCAGCACCTCACTAGAGCATCCAGTCTTTTCCTTTTGGGATATTCCTTCAGTTTCTGGTTTCATTGGGAGTTTTCAGTAGCAAGTAGGCTGCCTTATTTCAGATGTTTGTGGAATTGAACAGCAGAGAGAAAAATGCCAGGGCTCAGACCTTTCACTTGAGAAACTTGAAACTTCCTTTTGATATATTTCCCCTCCAAACGTGGTATTTATTTAACAGGCTCCCTGACTGACTCTGGAAACCTGCTATTTTGACTCAAGAATTTTTCTCAGTGAATTATATTAGATAAATATAACCAAAGTGTGTGATTATACTGGGTCGATTAACTCCTGATGTTAAAACAGAGCCATTCCTTTGGCTCTGTTCTCACCAGTAATTTGTCACTGGTTTATGTTAAAAAAAAAATATCTCCCTATGACTGAGTGATGGAAAGTTTAAAAAGCCATTAAATCCTACCCCTGCAGTTAATTGTTCTTGATGTTGCTTTTTGCATCTATTCACAATCATGCTTTTTCCCCTCTGTAGACAAGGTGCTTTGTGCAAGACATGGAATTAGCACAGCACTGCATTTTGCTCAGTGCTTTTTCTGCAGTGGTAGAACATGTATTACAAATCTCAAATTCAATCTGCTTCACTTTGTTGGAAGAGGGAGTCTGAGCTAAATCCTGCAATGTGCTGACCATCCTCAGCTCCTGCTGTCGGCAGGAGATCCCAGAGGAAGAGTGTATGTGTGGATCATGCCTTTTCCTATATTTCATGAGGTTTAAACTGTGGTATTTAGGCCCTGTTTCAGACATCTTATATCGCATTCCTGTCTTGTTTCCCCTTCTGTGAGATTAAAATAGCATTTTTGTCTCTCTCTTTTCCCTTTTATTTTCCCAGCATGTCTAGTTAGACATCTTCCCCAACACACAGTGGATGGTTTCTTACTCTGAATTCATCCTAGTGCCACAGTGGGATAGTCTTACAGAGTCCTGGTAATACCAAAAGACTTGAAAGCACTGATTAGTAGCATTATTGCCAAAACCCTGTGAAAGTGCAGAACATCACCACACCCAAATTGTTACATTTAATATTTGGAGACGAAAAATGAAATTTTGTGCTTTTAAATCTTTCTCTTTTCATAAAAACCTATAGACTTTAGATATTTGCAACAAGGAAAGTGTACTCAGGGTTACGAAGGGTAGGAAACTCCTTTGATTCAATACTGCAGCAACCAGAAAATTCCAAAGAACAGTAAAGTGGATTTAATTATCACCCTGGCTCTGTTATTTCTAATTATTAATTGGCTCTGATTCCTATACTTTTGGCTTGATGATAAAAGGCCACCTAAGCAAAAATTAATTTTATTTAAGAAAGGTTCCTGAAATATGAACAGGACATGGGTTAGCTCTTGAAGGTTTGCCAGGCATGAGGCAGCCAACCTGCAGTGTATGTAGGCATTTTATTCTACACAGAAACTGTTCCAAAATGTTTGTATAGAGGAATAAAGGAGTGACAGCAGGAATATAAGGTTGTGCCCAAAGTCAAAAGAATTAAATGGACTTGGGTAAACAGGTCTTGGAGAAACCAATTGCTCACTCAAATTTGAAAACCTTCTCACAGGCCATGGGGTCCCAGCAGGAAAAAGCAACCACCTTCTAGGGGAAAGTCAAGGGTCTTTGCAGACAGTGCCACATTTTGACGCTGGCTTATGGAGACAGAGAAAGGAGATTGTTTCACAAGGGAGTGAGAAAGGAATAATACTTTGTCTCAGTCCTTTGACCTCAGAGATTTCCATGTAGTTAAACCAGGAACATGGTTCCCAGAGATTTTGGGAAATGGATGGTTGTCAAAACAAATACCACCCCCACAATGCCCTCCCTCCCTCATTGTAAACAGTCTTTAATCACTTCATAATAGGCTGCACCAATGGGAAATGGTGATTAATACTGTTTACCACTAAGAAACTTCTGTTCCTTTTTTACCAAGGAGTCATTAGAGATGGGTTGTAATATGGATATAGGGCTACCTTCCTTTGAAATCACAGTTCAGGAAACATTTTGCCCTTGGTTATTGCTCTATGATGGGACTAAGATGAATGAAATGAGGACAAGGAGGTCTCCTGCTCTCTGTGGCCCTTTCCTGCATAGCTCCACAAGCTCCTTGGAGATTAGTAAGCACTTATGGACTCATTTGCAGGAACAGAGGCACGGGGCAGATACAGCTGTTTCATTTGTCAGTACTCATCAGTGAAGAGTCCATCTCTTCTGGTGTCTCATGAAAACATTGGCACAAAACTTTTCTTAAACTGACATTGTAAGCTGTATAGATAGGTCTAAAAGCCACTTCTTTCGTAAAATATTCGAGTTAAAGAACATAACGGATTCAAATAAGTTTTCTTTTTTTCTTTTTTTTTTTTTTTTTTATGATGGGATTAAGTCCAGGTTAACTGGCCAGTTTAGAGGCTATGACTAGAGCTTTGTGAAATGTCATCTCAACAGATAGAAGGCAAATTTGCTCAGAGATCCCTTAGTGCCTGTGTTCTTCCACACATACAAACATTTCTATGTGTCATATTGGTACTTATGAAACACTCTCAAGCTGGGCCATTTGCTCTGGCTCATTTTTCCAAATCAGTGGGACTCAGGCTGAGCTCATGGAGAGAAACAAACAAATATGTTGTTGGAAACATCATGACAGGCTCAACTGGTTCCAGTCTGAGTCAAGAACCCGGAACCCAAGTCTTGATTTTTGCCCAAGAAAAAGTGAAGCCAATGGAAATTATCCATCTTCTGGTATGCAAGTTTAGTTGCCTGCTCAGTGAAACTCCTGTGAGTATATCTTGCAAGCATGCTGAAATGTCTTTAAAGCTTCCAGTGACCATTAAGACTCAGAGGGTCTTACTTCCTGCATAACACAAACCACTGAATTTCATTGGGAAATCCCTTCTTCAGGCCTATAACTTCTGGCTGAGGTTGAATAAATCTCATGACAGAATCACAGAATGTTAGGGATTGGAAGGGACCTAGAAGATCATCTAGTCCAACCCCCCTGCCAGAGCATGACATCAGCATTTCATCCTTGCAGCAATGCATCTTAGTAGAAAATGGCTCACATAATCTCACATGCCACCTCCTCTTTCTCTTTTCTTTCGTCTCCCTTGTTTCTTACTTTGCATGTATGTATGGTGAGTGTGGACCAAAAATGTTTGTTTTCCCCATACCTTCTGTAGCACTTTTCTTAAATGATGCAATCATCTTGAGCCACAATGGGGAACCAGTGGTGTGCAACTTGATGAAATATATACAAGATCAAAGCTGAGATGGTTCCAAGCCAGAGAGTGAGAATGTGGGTCTGAACTTTCCCAGAGTCTGAAGGAGCAGGTTCAACCCATTGTGAAAGCCCTGGGTAGGTTCCAGGTGCACATTTTCCTAAAATGTGCAGGTATTTAGATCATTATCTCTCATTTGAGCTTATTACAATGAATCAATCTCTCTATTCACTACCTTTATAACTGGTTTGATGATTTATTTTTTTTAAAGAAACTTTATGGCAGTATGATACTTGCTTGAATGTGAACAGGAACATCATGTTTAAAGATTGATGATGCATAACACAAGGTGAAGAGGGGTTCATAACCTTACATGGGACCTTACTCCTTTCTTACAGTTCCAAACAACACAGCAGTGTCTGCCCAGCAGATAGTATTTCTTCCAGCAGCTGCTGTGAGAGAGTGAATTCCTATGGGGCAGTAAGTGTAGCACTGGCCAAATGTACCTCTGTGAGTAATAACCCATATGCATTTATTAATGCATTATGTAATTAACATTGAGAATAACAATATGGGTATTAAACTTTTCTTAACACTCTCCAGTGTAAGTTCTTCCTTTCATGGATTTATAGCTTTGTTAAATTTTAATCATTTGAACTGAAACTTCCCACAATCATGCCCTGCCTCAGGTTGGCTCTGTTTTCTGGCTCTTTTTTTTTTTTTTTTTTGGGGGGGGGGGGGGGGGGGGGAATTAATATTTTTACTGTCCTGCCCTTTCTCCAAAAACAGCTGGGGGAAAACAAATTACTCCTCTAAACCACACCCTTTTTTCCTCTCAATCC
>JAOEGS010005304.1:117132-141251 GCA_025447755.1 Corythornis vintsioides
CTCGTGCGCGGCTGCCCCGGTCTGGGGTTTTGTTTTTGCCTTTTTTTTTTGTTTTTTGGGGGGGGGGGGGGGGAGGGCGTAATTAATATTTTAACTGTCTGGCCATTTCTGAAAAAAGAGATGGAGGAAAATAAATTACTCTTCTAAACCAGACATTTTTTCCCTGTTTATCTTGAAAGAGTCTGAAATCTTAAGGCTTTAAGGAGGAAACTTGAGATGGAATTAACCAAGGACGAAAAAGGTGCTGTTATGTTGGGGTTAAACCCCTGGACTTGATAATGTGTCTGTGGTCCTTAGAGCTTGTAAGAGTTGAATGTTGTCCAGTCACAAAAGTCTCAGCATGTTGTGTCTGAACAGTACCAGTCTGTACTACAAACTTTTTACATGGCAGACAGATGATTTGAAATCCTCAATAGAAGGGCATAACTGCAAAAGTCAGCAGTGCAGATGATCATAACAGTGTTGGTTTTCCGAGCTATAGAAAAGTGCAATGAGCTGCCAGCCTGACGGAAGGTCATGGTTATTAGTTTCAACTCCTCATTTTTTCAGTTTTCCATTTAAGTCAGCCCTATATCACTGACTGAGGAGACAGATAGGAACCATTTATACATTTTAAAAATAAGTTTGTGGAAAAGTTTTATAAGAGACATGTACAGATCTAAGATTCCTTTTTTGATAATCTGCCTTTTAGAAAGATTGCACACTAAATCTATGTGATTGATTGTGTTGAGTGTACTGGCTTAGGCCACATTTCCTCCCAGAATCAGGAAGAGGAGCCAGGATTTTGAATATCCATATATTTTTGCTGGCTAGCAGAGACATAAATGTATCATATCTCCCTTTAACCATTTGTTCTAGTACATTAACAAGATACTACCTCTACCAGTTGCTCCTTCAGTTAATGTGACAGATAGAAATGTGTATTAAAGGTAGTAGGCTCTGACTGATGCAAGAGGTTCATACCCCACCCTCCTTTCCCCCAGTAGCATGCACTTACCCAGAGAAATTAAAGATCCAAGTCTACTGCAGAGTTCCAGCTTGCTGAGTTTACCAGAGAGTATGGAAGATGAATCTCTGAATGGGCTGTCACATCCATTCTGGATTAGTTCCTCAGCATGTTATCCATGACCTACTTTCTTTCAAGCTACTAGTTACCTGCAGCCACTGTCTGAAAACCATGAGGAAGCTACCCCCAGTACAGGCTTGTTCCCTCCTGTGTGTTTTCTCATGGAAGATATGAAAAAGGAGAAGGAAGGAGATAATCCAGACTACCTGAAGAGCACTTCTGTTAAGAAGATGCTTTAGAAACATCTCTTCCCTTGAAAATTCTAAATTCTTCAAATGTTATTCTGCTAAAGCAAATGTTCAAAGCAGCTGAAGTCAATAGCACTATGAACAATTTGAAGACTGAGTCTAGAAAGAATGACACTTGATTCTTCCCATGCTTTTCTGTTACACTCCCCAATCAGTGAAGCCAGAAACCTCATAAGAGATCTTGTCCTTCTGTAGATCTCATCTCCAGTTACAAATGACTGGTCAGCTCTGCAGATACAGCCTATCATTCAAGGTGTTTGCTTTCCCCATGAACTTTAGGACTTCTTTTTGTTTCTTCCTGAATCCAGGCTTCTTACCAACCAGTATGTTCTTCTCTCCAAGTTTTGCTGTGAGCAAAACAGATGCAGCTTTTTTTTTTTTTTTTTCCAAATTGATTGCTCCAATTACTCACTTCACTATATGAATCTAAGGGAAAGATGAAGTGCACTAATTTGTGGCCACTTGCCAGCTGCAGCTCAATCATTAGAAATTACAAATTGATGCTGGTTGTTTTGCACTGTTCCATGGGAAGATTCATGTCTTTATGTAGCCAGGGCTGAAGAAATAAATTAAACCAGGCATGAAAAAGGAATAAAGATTTACTCAGCATTAGAAAACCTGGCTTCAATGCCTCATGGAAGAGTGTGGCAAATATTCTGTAGACATGTAAATATATCACATATCCCTAACAAAGAAAGCCTGGGTAACTTGCAGTTAAAGCTGTGACATTTCACCCCAATGCCCTCTTATTCCCAGAAAAGTTCTCTAAGCTGCTGGGAAAAAACCATTGCATTCTCCCAGTGCAGAAGGAGAGCATACTGGGCTTCACAGTGACCATCATATTTTATAAATCGACCTGAACTGAGACCCAGCCTTAATCCTATCTTTCTTTTGAGCTGAACCATGTTGCCCCTGCCAGAGAGATTGCTGAAAAGGAACTGAAAAGGAGGAATTGGTTTTGAATTGCTCCACATTTTGCTTTCTTAGGGGAAACGCGTTTGCTTAAAATCTAAACTGGAAGTTTTCAGGTCGTTAGGTCCATTAGCACTGGAACACAATGAACTGCAGAGGTACAGAGATTCCAGAAATGGAGAGTGTAGGCAGCAAGTGGTACTGGAAAAGCCTGGTGAGCCTCTCTGTGCAGACTCTCTGGCAGATAGTCCTCTGGACTTCACAGTGCTTGCACCATGCAGGGCTTTTCAATAAACATATTGGCACTTCGATATTATTTTAGTTCTCATTTTGAACAAGTGACTGCCCAAGGAAAGAGACTAGACTTAAACAGATCATCTTTCCTCCAAGCTTGCCGCCAGCAGGAACTGAAGTTAGTTTTCATTCATGTCCTTTTGGCAAACCAGCTCTGTGACTTAGCCTAGATTATGTGTTCAGAGCTATGTACAGGATTTTAGTCATTCTGCTTGGACTGCATTGGTCACCCTTGCACAGGCCTTCTCCAAAAGGGAAAAAGGACATCAGTTTTGCAAAACTGCCAATATTCAAAAAACTCTCCAGACAGATCAGGGAAAGGAAGAAGTTAATACCCATGTCTTGCCCAAAGTATGAAATAGCTAACAGTATGGGAGTTTTTTTCTGCATTTCACATTAAAGGTCCATTCAGAAGCCATGGTCCCATGTACGACTTGAACATGAAACATGCTGCCTCATACAAGAATTTTGCTATTTGAAACTTCTTGTTGCAAATGCATTTCTTTGTCAGTGATTCGTAGTACGTCGCTTCTTGGATGACTTGTATTTCATTTTTTGCTTTCAAATGTATATATTGTATGAATCCAGCTGTGAAGTCATTTAAATAAACAGTCACTTTCCCTTGTCTGTTCATGGGCTATTTGTTGCTAGAATTTACCCATTCTGAATGGGCAGCATGGCCACATGGTTCATTTTAAATTAACTCTTTCTAAGTGTTTTATCTAAATTCACCTGTTTCCAGCCTGAAATGGGCATCACTTTTTCACCGTATAAGAAAATGCCAAAACTTGTGGGACTAAGCAAGCAGAGAACTGAACACAAAGTCATTTGCTGAAACATTTAAAGAGGAGCAAACAGAAAGGGAGTGAGTCAAAGTGAAATTGCTGATTAATCCAAAATTGAACTCACAAAAATCCATGGGTATGACTCATCCGAGAGAGAGGCCCCAGATAAATCTAGCTTGCTCACTCTAAAGCAAAAATTAGGAGGAGTCTTTTGGAAAATAATCTCACAATTATCTTTCTCTTGATGCTTCTAGAGCAATCTGACTCCTGCCATCTGCTGAGGCTTTGTGGGAAATGTTGAAAACTCTCCTTTACACTACTTCATTTTATAACATTCCTGCTTATATAGCTACTCCGTAAGTATGTCAAAAGAATGTAATCTCTGGAGCACTTAAAGACCAGGACCTGCTGATTCTCACATCATCCATTCAGTGTCCTTGCTGGAGAAATCACAAGGACAAGACAACACGAGACAGACTTCCATTCCACTAGATAACAAGATTTTCACACATTGTTGAAGACCACAGGAACATTAGAGATAGTATCAGATACTACAGCACAGATGCACTAGAAGCAGTTGGCTTATAGTACTGAAAGGAAGTTGCCACTTTCATGAATAATGAAAATGTAGTGGAAGAAGTGAAAGAGACATAGATACTACCTAGACTCTATTTTCAGGACCATTTAAGCAACAAAGGTGCTCATGATAACACAGAAAGTATCTGAGTCACCTAATAATTTCTTAGGACTACCTTGAGAGTATATGAGGAGTTATCTTGCTAGCCTCTTGACTGCTTAGTGAGCTTTTGATCCAAATGAGCATTTTTCAGTGTTCTACTCACAGCCACCTTACCACTGAAGAAATGGCATCACTGGAGAGTGACAGCAAAGCTATAGGGACAGGGGGAGGAAGAAATGAAGGGTAGACGTGACATAAAGAAGGAGAAAGCCTTAACAGTATACCTAAATCTCCTTCCATTTTTCCAACAACATCTCAAATGAGAATTTTCACCAAAACAGATGTCACTCTCCAGTTATGCAGTTATTTCAGTTGTAAGGTTGTTGCATATCTTATAGAAGGTAAGGAACTAATATCTTTTGTCCTGGAAAAGCTCTTAGGTTCTATGCCGAGCCAAAGAACTATAAAAGATAGTGCAAAAGTTTTGTTTACACAAGAAGAAAATACTAAATGTGATGAGGACATGAAGTGTCCATGACAGAAACTTTCTCAGAAAGTCAACTTATTAACCATAATAGAGCCATCCACTGGTAATAATGCATCATTCAAACCAAGACTTTTTAAAAACCTCACTTCTCAGTTCCTCATCATAGGCAAAATTTGTATCTATATCAGATGAACTGGTTCTTACATTTGGATTTGTCTTTTCTTGACTGAAGTCCTCAAGGAACTCTCAAAATGCAATTATTATGAGTATTTGAATGGATTTATATGGAGACTTAATCTCTTGTTATGGCAGAATATATTAAAATCTAGTCCAATTGGTTAGTCATCTCAGAACAAATTGAAGGAATGCATAGCATATACGACAAAGAACAGGTTTCCATATTTGTCCCAAGGATAAACCTCACAACACTACTAAGTGTCACTTTTCCTGTAATTTGCTTCGTTTTGACATTATTATTCCATTTTCCCTCGAGCCATCCTTGAGCTGACATTAACAGGATGCACTCCATTAACCTCGATGAAGTCAAGGCCTTCAAATCTCTTTGACAGTATTTTACTTTACTCTGGGGTGTAAATCAGCTTTAACGCCAGGACTGCAGGCACTGTAATCTAAGCCTGGAAAAGTTAAAAGGGTGTTGCAATGCATGTAAAATCTATATGAAATAAAAGGTTGCTTTTTTCCTCTGAATGAAGAAAAACTCTTTATTGGTTAAATACTCTGACATTGCCTTGAAAAGACAGTGGTTTTCCCTTTTTTTTTTTTTTAAGAGGAATAAACAAGCACAAATTACTTCTGCTAGGAAATACCAACCAATAATTGGTAGATGTAATTCTGCAAAGTGTTAGTGGTGAAATCTTTCTGCAAGAAGCATAGGATCAGTTTTTGAGGCCAATTCCTCCTGGATAACCCAACCAAATCCCACAGCACAATCCTGCAAAACATCCATCCCATCCTCTGACTCCTGCCTCAGAGGATGGTTTTCATAGGAAAGTCTTTTACTGTTCACACTCACCTCAGAAACATAACTCCTACCACTAAATAGCCAAAATGGTTTTGAGATATTCTGTTGAGGATTGAATCCACCAACCTCAGTGCTACCAAATTTCAGGCAAGATGTCCCTTCTGATTTCACTTCTCTCAAGCGGCTTGAGTTCAGAAACTGTAATTGTGGGTTACAAGCATAGAAATGGAGAGAGTAAGACCAGATCCTTGCAGAAGGGAGGTCTTGGATGTGATAGGAATGGAAATATATGGATACAACTGGACTATTTTTATTATAGCTATCATCAGAGGATATTTGGACTCTTTTATTCTCTTTTAAAGAATCTCTTTGTCCACTGAAGATTAAAAAAAAAAAAAAAAAAAAAAAAAAAAAAAGAGAGAGAGAATGAGTGATTTGGAACATCAGCACTAGAAGGTGGAAAGAAATGGTTTCCAGCCTATTTTAGAACTGCCTACTCTGAAGAAATGCTGCAAATAATTGGCTTTCATACTTCAGACTGCCAGGGAAGAAACCAAATTAGCATCAGAAAGGAAGATGTGTGGGCTGCCCCAAGTACAATTGATGGGTTTGATCTTAAGATTATGAGAGCCATGCCAGAGATTTTCACTGCCACAGAAACCCAACAGTGGGTTAGGTAAGATGTCTAGGAAAATGGCACTGAAAATATGGAGTCCAGATGGCTCTCTCAAAAGTGAAACTGAGAAATCTCTCTGGCAAAAAAACCCAATCCCTGTCTTTGCTGCCTCTTTACAAACAGGGTTACAATTGAAAATTAATGCAATTAGCTGGATGACCTCTTTTCAGAGAGTTTCTTGTGGTTGGACCAAAGTCCCGTTCATGAGAAGAATCCAGCAAGAATTTCACAACTTACTGAAATGTGGTTCAAAGCAATCTGCTTGACTTGAATGCAATGTTTCACATTAGTCCTGTGCTCAGTGTAATCCAATCACATTTCTACCCAAGTACTCCAGGGAGTCCTCAACATAATGAGGTAGTGAATCTTGATTGAGCTCTTTAGGGATGAGTAACCACATGACACAAAGTATCATTCAAAATAATCAATTTCTTAGAATCATACTGTGAATGTTAATGCCACACTAAGACAAAAAAACTACCTGTGGTCACAGAGAGCAGGACCCACAGTTTATCTGGGTTTCCAATTAGGATTGAAACAGAAATAAGATGCCAGTCATCCCAGAGTTATCTGCAGCCCAAATTAATTTCCTTCTTTTAAGTACTTGTCTTACTCTTCCATAGTCTGGCATAATGTCCCAGCATCTAGAGCCCAATCTCTGCTGTCCAAAAAACCCCTTAGTTCCTTGTCCTCCTTTGCCTTCACAGTCCTGTCCACTTGTGTCATTTCCTCCAGCCAGGGGGGCACACAAATGAGATATGAGACCTACTGAAGCAAGACCCCATGAATCTCCTATCTCTAAAGAGCTTTACAGGCAATTCCCCTCCTCCAGGAACTTAAAGGCAGCATCTTCAAATGCACTTACCCTCTGCCAGCCTAGGTCCTGGGAACTTGAGTTTATTCCCAAACTCAAATGTTCCATTTGACAGCATTAAGCACTAGCTGCCAAGCCAACAGGCCAGTGAGTGAACGTGAGTTATTAAAAATAAGTAATAATTTTTAAGCAATGCTGAGTGAACTTTATCTTCACCTTTGAAACAGTATGAATATCATATCTCTGGGTTGAACTGCACTCTACCTGTTGACCCTTCCATAACTGACATGAATCACCCTTCTACTTTGATTTCTTTGATAATTTTTGATTTTTCTTTTCTGACTGCTATGAAAGATTATTGGTTTTACATAAACTCTAGGGGATGTTTTTAAGCTTAAGTACAGTAATACAGACAAATTTCTGAGATGCACACTTCAAACAGGCATTCATGATCATCTACAAAAGTTGGCTTGACATAAAAAGATAACATCTACTCATATATGTGCCAGTTCTGCTCAATATTAATCTAGAAATCAAGTTGCAAGCAGTTTGTTGGGATGGTTTATTTTAACCTCTGGGCCAAAATGTAAAAACCTGATACCTAGGTGCAAATGAAGCCTGTTTCAAGTATTTTTTTTTTAATACTCGTTTTTATTAAGCCATTAAGTCTATTCCTAGACAATGAAAAAATATTAATTTAACTAAACAGGGATTTGCAGTGGTACTGTAAGAATCTTTCTGTTTAGTTTTACACTCAAAATTTTAACAAAAAGCTCATAATTGTTTCTAGAAAAAAAAAAATCCTTATCACTTTCTTATTATTCATTATGTTTGAAAAACGGTTTACAGCTATTTTATGTTCATTCAAAATATTTTACTTTAAAAGCATCCAAAAAATTTTTTTTCATTTGGAACCAAGCAGGTATGTGCTGAAAAAGATGTCTTTATGTTCCTACTGAACACAAAGGACCTGTTGTTTTTTTTCCATCCTGTGAGTTTCTAGCCCAGGTTTTCCTGGACCAGAGAGAGTTAATACATAGAATCACAGAATCATAGAATGGTTAGAGCTGGAAGGGGCCTCCAAAGGTCATCTTGTCCAGCCCCCCTGCAGTGAGCAGAGACACCCTTAACTAGACCAGGCTGCTCAGAGCCTTGTCCAACCTCACCTGGAATATCTCCAGGGATGGTGCCTCACCCACCTCCCTGGGGAGCCTATTCCACTGTTTCACCACCCTCAAGGTAAAGAACTTCTTCCTGACATCTAGGCTAAATCTACTCTAATTTAAACCCATTACCCCTTTTCCTTTCACTAGAGGCCCTCATAAACAGCCCCTCTCCAGCTTTCCTGTAGGCCTCCTTCAGGTACTGGAAGGTGGCCATAAGGTCTCCCTGGAACCTTCTCTTCCCTAGGCTAAACAACCCCAGCTCCTTCAGCCTGTCCTCGTAGGAGAGGTGTTTCAGCCCCCTGATCATCTTTGTGTCCTCCTATGGACCCACTCCATCAGGTCCATGGTTTTCCTTTGTTGAGGGCTGCAGAACTGGATGCAATACTCCAGGTGAGGTCTCACCAGAGCAGAGGGGCAGAATCACCTCTCTCAATCTACTAGCCACACTTTTCTCGATGCAGCCCAGTATACAATTGGCCTTCTTGGCTGCAATTGCACACTGTTGGCTCATGTCCAGCTTCTCATCCACCAATACCCCCAAGTCCTTTTCTGCAGAGCTGCTATCCAGCAACACATCTCCCAGCCTGTATTGATAGTGAGGGTAAGATATAGAGACATAGTGAGAAAGAGGGGTTCAGAGTAATGGTGAAGAGAAGAGCAAAATATTTTTAAAAAGTTTCTGCAGTCATGTATTGCTATCTCTTTCTGACATGTTGTAGAGCTTTGACAGGATTTTTTTATTAAGTCATTCAGCCAGGTTTGCTGCATCACTTTCCATTTAGTGAGTTTTTCATAAAAGACGGAACTGCTCTGGAAAATGTAGGAGTGAGTGTTGAAGGACATATAGTGGACCAGAAGAAGGAAACCTCTTTACCATCCAGTTCTGAAGTCAGAATTTGCCTAATTTCATCCTGTTTGAAAGTTTTCAAATGAAGTGTGAACATAGCCACATTTCACCTGTAAAGTGCTAAGAGGTGCAGGTCACAGTGATCTCTGCATCCTGTACCAGTACAAAACCTAAACAATTGTTGCAGATCTAGTATCTTGGCAAATGTCCCAGGAGGCTGGAAGTATCACACATGGGGAAACAGATCCTTGTAAATTAAACTTTTCCTGATGTCGTTTGGTAAAACTGCAGTGAATCTGGAAACTGATGTAGGATTTCTGGAATCCTATGGCTAAACTTAAAGGACAGAATTATTGGTGGTAGAGAAGATGAGCTTGAACTGATTTGTCAAGAACAAATCAGTGTTTTTTAGTTTAACTTCTAAACAAATGTATTGTTTGTGGGTGTATGTAGCTGTGAATTTAATGCATATGCATACATATGATGGATTTCTAATTACTATCTTCTCAATTTATTTAAAACACTCTGGGATCATTCACTGTGAAGAAGAGGGACAGAGTTTGAAGACACATTGGGTTTTCTGCAGCAGAAGTTAACATGACTGTGTAAGGTTTTGTAGCTACAGTTATGGGATAATACCCAGAAGTTACACAAACAGTGCTGAATCAAAGACAAGGGACTTAATAAAAGACAGAGAAACATCTGACGAGGAAAAATAACGTCAAAATAGAACTCAGTTAATGATTTCTTAGTCACATGTATCATGAATGTTATCACAAAATAACAATTTCTTCCATCCACTGTTTGTTTTTTATTTAGGGTGTGGGGGATGGAGGACAGAGGCATTATCTTTATTCAAAAAAGAGCCTTTTGAAAGCATTGTGGAAGGAACTGATTTCTCCCTTGCTTTTTCCCTTCCTCTTTGCCATCCATACTTTCATTTACTCATTCATCCCTGTTCTATCCCCGTTTCTATACCTAAGGCTCTATTTATCCATCATTGAACATGTCCTGTGATGGTCCCACTACTATAACCTGAATATATGATCCCATATAAGATATGATCCCAGTGAGTCTGTGAAAGTCATTATATGAGTCATTGGAAGGAGATAGCTAATTGATCAGTGTCCTTGCTGATAAGCCAGAGAAGTTCTAAGTCTCTTGCCAGATAAAAGCTAGAGAACTAGAACAGCTTTTAGCTATGTCAGGTCAGACAGCTCAAGTCTGAATATCTTAAAATATGCCTTGGCTTTCCAACTAAATACTGTTCTAGTCTCTGCATCTTCTGAGGATTGTTCAACTCAGATTGTGACCTTAGGTTACATTCTCTTCAGTCCTGATCCAAAATAACTCTGCTGATTTCAGTGAACGGACTCTGGATTTGTGCCACTCAGTACAAAATTGGAATTAGTCCTCTCAGAGACTAGCTGTCCCAGCAGAGTTTATGTGTGGTGTTCATTCAAGTCACTAAGAATAAAGCACAGCAAGCTGGGGGTGCAGTGACCTTCTTACTGCCTCCCTTGTGTCACCAAAAAACAAGAGAGGTCCTGCAAAGTCAGCCATCCAAAGCACAGAGCTGTCTATAAACAATCCAAAGGGCCCTGCTTTCCCAATGCAAGGGAAAGCAGCTCTGAGATGTATGGATCATGTTTAGTCTACATGCTTAAAAAAAATTAGTAAAAATATTGTTCAGTCCAGAAAGAATTTGCAGACTTAGACCATCATGGAAAGCAACTACCTTAGTATGTGGAATGCAAATATTCCAGAGAGACTCAAATAAGCTTCTCCTCGTCCTATTAATTAATCAGACTTGGTCATGCATCATTGATCCAACACAGCACCCTTCCCTAGGCAATAATCTTCCTCTTTGGGGTCAGTCATGAACTGTGACAAAATCCTCCCAGCCTGTGTGCACTTGATTGACACTGGACATCAGCCAAACCACCAGCTTTTCCTCATGGGATTCAGGTTTTCAGATACCAAAGAGCCTCTTCCAGCATCATTAGGCATAGGGTGCTACACTGTTTTTATTTTATACAAGGCTCAGACCCCCAGTACCCGTTTTATGAGGAAGAGGATATGTCTGAGATCACAGCCTTAGGTGGATCACATTGCTCTGGAGCTAGGAATGTTGTCCTCAAAATAATTAGGCCAGTCACATTTCAATGGCAAATCATATTTTTCACAGTCCAAGCAGCCAGACATGTTTAACTCAATTCCCAAACTTAGAACACTCACCATCATTCAGCTTAGGGGCTTAAGCTCTGCTGGGAACTAATTTGGGAACACTAAGAAGCATATCAAGGCTGCCTCAGCAACACCATATGCAGCTGCAAAAAGCTATTCAGAAGCACAGCTGGACACCTTTTGCCTTATCTTAACAGCTGCCATAAATATTCTCATCTGACTTCATGTTGGGACAAGAGACTGAATATTCAACAACATTGATGGCAAGATGTGGTCTGAAATGATGGATAATCATTATAAAGATGGTAACTTTGATTCTCTAGTACTTATCTATTGAATCTCAATTTTATTTGGAAAAGGAAATTACTTCATTTTGCGATTCTACATAATCTTTCCATTTATCAGCATCTGTTAGAATTGTTAGTAGTCAGAGAGCATTAAGTTCTTGCCATGTCTTTGGAACCTTTGGGTGAGAGGACCTAAGTATTTATTCTGGACAGAGAAGTGCACAAAATAATCTTAATTCATTTTATGGATGCTTATTTAAGAGCAATGACAGTCAAGGCTTTTTCAGGCAACTCTGAAGTTTGTAACTCTATAGGTATAGAAAGAGAAAGCCAAATTCACCGCTGAAGTAAATGAGAAAAACTCCACTGATGTCACTGGTTCCACTGTCACTGATTCTAGCAACAAAGCCTAGCTGTATATGTGCAAAGAAAGCATCAAACATTTTTATCTTAGAAACCTACACTCATTCCATAGACAAAAAATACAAAAGTTGAGGATTTGACCTAGGCACCAAGATGTTTCAAGCAATTTAGATCTGTTGCCCAAGCCTGGGCTAAGCAAGGCATAGATCATATACATAAGAACCAGAGTAATCTGTGTTTTCCATGAAAGTACACATGTGGTTTAATTCATTTTAGGTCAGAACACTGTATCTGAGGATTGATATCCTCATAGCACATGTAATCAGAATACACATTTCCTTCATTGACTCTTGACTTGTTTCATGCTAGGCAGAAGAACCAAACACTTCCATGAGGGTCAAAGATCCATAGTGCATGGAGTCCTGGAGCTTTCAACCAGCACTGTGGTGTGGAGGAAAGCATTAGAAATGCGTTCACCTAGGAAAAGCTGTGTTCACTACAACACTGGAGACAGAAAATTGTTCATTCTTACTCCTAAATCATCTGGAGGTCTCTAATTGTCTATGCCAAGGTAAAAGTAATCCCAACCACTCACCAAAGACAGTCTTCTGTCCCTGAAAATGTACCTCATCTTGTCCCAGGTTTTGCTCCTCTGGGATCAGTTCCAAAGGAAGTGTGGGTGTGGTTGTAGATGTCTGAGCATGGAAGCCACAACTCAGAGCTGTAATCTCAGCAACTGAGATACTAGATTTTTGTTTACCATGGGACCTTGCATATACATATCAGAATCAGCTCAAGTAGCTTAACTTCAGTACAAAGAACTGCCAGGAGACTTGCTGTGACTAAACCCAAAAGCCTGTGCTCTAAGGACAGCGCCCAGAATGATGGCAGCAGATTACTCTGGCCTCTTTGTCCCAGACTTGGCACATAGAGCATATAAAATAATCCTTTGCTACAGGTGATCGTTTCAGACTATTTGATAAACAGGAGTCTATTTTTAGGCAATATATTTTTCTAGGGAAGTTGTGGAATCTCCATTTCTGAATGGCTTTCATAGCAGGTTAGACAAATCATTTAGGCAAAGGCAATCTCTGAGGCAGGCAGATTGTCCCGGCTCTGTTTTCTGTGACTCAATATATTATAAAGAGAGAGGAACAAAAGAAACCTAAGCATAAATTGACAATACTAGTGTATTTTATTTTGCAGCAGGCAAACAGCACTGTTAGAGAACAGGTGTAGAGAAAGGAAATAGGAGAGGAGCTGAAGTGAGCCACCAGATAAAAAGAATTGAGGATTTAGAAATGGGTAGAAACTAGATTCCAAATTCTAATCTGGAAGAAAATCAGTGGTGTTTCTCCCCAAAACTAAGAGTCTTGGCAAAGTCAGAATCTAATGAGCATTGAATTTTACACACTGACTCAAGAAACATTTTGGATCCTTCTCTTTTAGCCAGCCATCTCTATAGAACAAGTGAACAGCTAATGCTGGTGCAGTCAGTGTACCTTACACAGGTTATTCATATACACATTGCAATCTTATGCTCCCTTATCCATCCTCAGATCTGTTCATTTAAGGATTTTATTGAAGTTAAATTTCAGTAAAATCTTAGACAGAAAAAAAGCTGAAATCTTTCTGTCCTCCTGTTTTACTATATACCCATCTGCTATGTTTAATACTTAGCTCTTGGGGTATGATCCCTTTTTTTTTTTTTTTTTTTTGGATGTTTCTGTGCAGCCCTTGGGCCAAAGAGGAGGGGAGCTCAAGAGATCTGATGATGGCGTGAAAGTCATACAAACTGTTCCTCTTTTAGAAGGTAGTATTCACCTTGATCTGCAGCTCTTTGTGAGTCACTTTAAAGGCTGCTCTAGAGAGACACTCATATTTTCCAGGTTATATGTGGTAAAAGGGGAGTGGGATTTGGAGCCAGGGATTTGTCAGTCTGCTCTGATCATGCTGGGGGAGCAGGGAGACAGGACTCTTAGTTGCTTTATCTTCCTCCAGGTTTGAGGTCTGAGCTGTCTTTGGGGAGGGCTTTACCAGCATTCTCTTGTTCTGTCTCACTGTGTCGACAGACTCTGCTGCACATAATTAAGAGCTATATACTTCAGACAGCAGCATAGCAGCCCCCAGCAGTATTACAAAGGAGCACGTGTATAAAGGAAAAGAAAACATTTCCCATGCAAACCAGGATTTGCATGCTCTGTCAGGTCAATGACAAGCTTTTTGAGCCTCATAGGAAAGAGTTTTTTTTCCCTTTTAGTAAAATGGCTGCTCCATCCCATTATGGATTGAAAGAACTACTTGGCTGCCCTTAGATCCCAGCTGACCTCCAGCCACATGCCTAGGCCTTTACCATAAAGAAGGGGGAATCATCAATCTCTAAATGAAGACATTGTTCTCCTGATTATTTCTTTGTTGCCAGTGGTGTGTAAGGCTAGAGAAAGGAAAAGACCAGATCCAAGATGGCTGTGGGTAAAGGAGTTTATCCCAGCTTTGATAAAACTTTTATTCTGTCTGACACTGCACAAATTGCTCTGTCAGCAAGACATGTCTCTATACACTAGGCAAGAATTTTCTGTAGACGACTAAGACTGTTCCCCTCATCTCCCCTGCCAACACTATTCAGTGTAGTGCACCATTCCAGCCCATGTCATGTCACTATGTTGTTTCTGTTTCTTTCCTTGTCTGGTCTTGGATTAACCTGGCCCTATATATCTAGAGAATCAATTCAGAGAAGGTTTTGACAGATAAGTGCAGGGAAGATTCAACAGCTACTAAGGTTCACTGAAGGAAGAAGGAGATAGGATATTCATGACTACTTGAGCTAGGATACTGAAGGTGTTCCCAAAGGAAAGAAGCCATAGATTACATGGCTTGGTCTTCTGCTTAGTTTCCTGCAATGGTTTGAATGGAAAGGCTTTGATTTGAAGACCAGAAGGGACTGACTGAGGCAAAGTCCAGATCAACAGCAAGACTAAAAATCTTGCACCTATGAAGTCTTTGGCAAAGATCCAGATGATCTCAGAAGGTTGAGCACTATTTTTGGTCTTTCCTTGTCCCTGGGGAAAAAAAAAAATAAAAAAAAAATAAACAACTGTCTAATGAAAGACATGTCATCACCCTCATCTACTGATTTACCTACAAGGTGGGGATTCGCTGCTAACCTTTTGCAGAACCAGCTCATTACACAGAAGTATTGTCCATCTGTTTGAAACTCTTGACCTCAATGTGTAGAATTTATGTCTGTGAAGGCTAGAGGATGGATTTTATGCACCATGTTCTGAGAAAATAACACAAGAGGGTTTTGCTAATATCACAAAGTGATGGCTTCTTAAAAGAATGCAACCTGGTGGTATCAGAGGCAAAGCTACCACTCAAGACAGATGTTCACAGACCAACTTTCTTATTACCGTTGCCATATCTTTTTTCCTGTGCTCCAACCTGATTTTGGCCTTGTCTAAAAGTTGTTTCTTTTAGAGTGTGTATTTTCTTCTCCATCATTATCTCTCTGTAATATCTCCTGACTTTGGTGCCTTCATTACAGAAGCCTGTTCATTTAGCTTGGCATTCTCTTAGATGCATGGTGTACCCATCTTTCTTCAGGCTGGGACAGCCTGGGGTGCAGTATGCTGGGTTTCTGTCTCAGCAGCCCCCAGGTTAGCATATCACCTGGTCCTCCTGAAAATGTACTGCAGTGTTGGACGATATCATTTGTTTTAATCATGTATCATCAGAAAGAGAGCTCTCTATTTCTGTCAGTTCTGACCTTCCTGAATTTGAGACTATTTGGGGGAAGATATCGTAGGCGCAAATTCCTTTTTGCTGTCAAATTGCATACATTCTGCCAACGCATACTCTCACTCACTGTCCAAGCATAGTGAATCATACCTTGCAAATTCCCCCTTCAGTTTCTAATTAGCACATTCTGGCTGGGCAGACTCAATATTTTCAATGTATCTTGTAGAAAACAAGCCAGTGTTAATAAGGCAGACACTGTATCTGGGGACCAAAGCTGTAAGAAAGGGCCTTCACTTTGCCAACTCCTAAGTAACATGACCTAAGAGAGGGGAATAAAATGTTGTTACAGGTTCTGTGATGATCTGGCTGGTTTGGGCTAGCCTTAGTGTAATTCATTACACAAAGTATAATTTCTAGTATTGCTTGGATTTGATGCTTCTTGTTCCTCCTTTACAGAAGTCTAATGTGCTCTTCAGGCCACCTTCTCCCCACAAAATATTTCCTACAACTGCTTCCGTTGTCAGATATGTTTCATCCAGTATTACAACCACATAGGTTCAGAATTCTGCAGCAAACTACTTGTCTCCTGCGTGGGTATCAGCTACTGAGGAACACGAGCCTCATTCCTCCTCTACATCCAAAGAACTTGTATCACTGCAAAGGTGTTTCACCACCCTTTCATGCCTGGTGTATTTCTTAGTTCCCACTGAAAGAATTTAGGCATTGATGAAGATGCTGCTGTGATCTGCTGAAATCTTACAGACTGGAACTGACATTGAGAAAGGAGTTAGACTAATGGGGTGGGTGGCTGCCTCTGCTGCTAATGGTGGTTGAACACAAGGGCAACCCAGGAATTTTCTATTCTGATGCTGCATCCTCACTCAGTGGCCTTTTTCTCAAATCATCATTTTAAGAAAAACAGAACATTTAATGGGCAATTACCATTCATTGTTCATCTATTCCTCCTCATGATGAGCAGGTTTATTCCCTACTGCACCAAAACATAGGCTTGGTTTTCAAGACATCAATCTGAGATCAATATAATAGTCCTTTTTTGCCCTACATTAATCCAGGCCTGTGTTGAAATGCAATTTGTGTTGGAGGACAATATCTGAAGAAAATGTTCCCCAATTAGTATTTTCAAGGAGACTTGTATGTATTCCTTGAAAGACAGCAACTGCTCCAGGGCCTTCTAGCCTCTGCGCTGGAACCGCTCTACACACAACAACAAGGTCCAAAAATGTGGGGTTAATAGAACATGCTGATTTCCATATGTCCACAGCATGGAGGGACTCTGTGTCTATCACATCCATGGTGTTGGAGAGCTTGCATGTGTTAAACTCCTGTCATTATAGACACAAGATTTTTACTCGGGTCACCCTGAGGTTCTAGCAGCTGCTCAGTTTCTATCCAGGCAGGCCTGGCTATTGCTTTTCACTGCAACTTCATATCCAGTCCTGTCTGTGGGAGGGATGAGTAAGTGATGGGGAGGAGGTTGGCAGTGATGGCTCTGACCAAGTTGTGTTTATGCTGGACTTTCATGTTATTCCTCTGTATCTGATGGAGAATGGTCCATCCTGCTGGCACAGTGAGAGGTGCATAAAGCATCATTGTGTATCTGGAGGGAAAAGCTGAGTTCTGCCAATATTGCCCCTGGCTCATCATGTGCAACTGAGAGCCTCAGAGGTAGTCATTGCTCTCTGTCACCCTCACTGACTCAGATGTCCTGCTTGATTCTGATGGGATTGAACTGTTTTGGCTCATCTGTGTCCTGGGAACTACCTTCAGGCCTGAATCTCCTCTTCTTTTGTTAGTACTTCAGCATGTCCATGGTATTGTCCATATTATGACAGAGCACTGGTTCCAAATCTGAAGAAATTCCTCTGTTGGATTTATCTCCTCTCAGCATGGCTAGGCAAATTGCTTCTTGTGTCACTCACTGGGATCCAAGAAGGGAAAACTAGTAGTGTTGACACCCACTTTTCCAGATATACAAAAGGGATTAAAACTGTCATTTTCCCACCTTCTTCATTTTTTAACTGTGGAAATGTACCTTTTTTTTTTTCTTTTTTTTCCTCTTTTTTTTTTTTTTTTTTTCCCAGAGAAAAGACCTCCTTCTTTTTCACATGGGATTTTTTTTCAATTTTACATCTTTTTTTTTTGCTTTACCACACTGTTCATTTGTCCTCATTGTGTATTGCTGAAAAAAAAATATAAAATTAACATTCTTTGAAACTTTCAGATTTTCCAGTTCAAGAGAGTTCTGAATTTTTACTTTTATGGCTTTTCCTATGCTTTAAAGTACCCAAGAATGACACAATTTGGTTTATTTCAGAACAGATTTAACTTTATTGTTACAAAGTATGTTTTCCCACGTTTTGCATCGAAACCTGCATGCAGTTTTCCTTTTCTTTCCTCTATTGTTTTGCTATTTCTCAGAACCTCCAGGAAATAAGAAAATCCCCATAGTTCCCCAGAGCTTTTGCCACTGACATACCCATGTTTACTAAATTGCAATGCAATTCAGGATCCAATTCAGAACTGCCTCTTTTTTTTTTTTGAACACTGAATGGATGCATCATGGCTGCTTCCTCATCTCTCCCACCCCAATTCGCCTTCATCTGGCCTCTTCTGCTGTTGCCACTCTGAAAGGGAGCTGCCCAAACAGCAGTTTTTCTGTCTTTTTTCCCTGTTGCTTTGCTTGGAGCTGTGCTCCAGCAGGGCTGCAGCTAGAGAGAGTTCCCAGTCCCTTTGGTTTCTTGCTTTTACCCACAATGGAGAGTTGAAAGTATCTTGTATTATGTTCAAGAGTGTGTGGAGGAAAGGGAAGAAACCAGTCACTTCTGGTCACAAGGGATTGTCTGATTTGCCAAAAACAACCAGTTCAGCCAGGATTCCCATTGCAAGACGGATGTGATGATTCAGAAAATCGAGTAGATAATGAGCTGTTTATGAGCAGGTTTTGTTTGTTTATTTTGCTGCAAAGATGTGAATGACCTGTTCATGAGAAGCATCCTGGACTCTGACCTTGTAGAGGGAACCTGCATGAAATGAGCCCAGAAGAACCCAAACCTCTGCCTCTGCAAAGGAAAACACACTTTTTTTTTTTTCTGAAAAGACTACGTAAGAGTTTATCATCCCAGGAGGCCACAGAGAGGACACTTGGTTTGACTTGCTCAGGAGTCAAATGAGCGCATCTTTGTTGCTAGGCCTCTGCTCTAGGAGGACACTACATGGAATATCACCAGCCCTAACACATCAACTGAGTTTGAAGAAAGACAGAGCAGATAGTTTCCTCAAAATCAGATTTCTAGTTAGAATTAAAGAAAAAGGACATTTTTCTCTTCCTCCTCTGTGCTGGCATCTAGTCAGACAACAACCAAAGAAAGCTGAAAGTCCTAATGTAGTTCTGGGAAACTGGAATACTTCCTACCTGAGATGCTGGAAGAGGTTACTCTGTCCTAACACATCTGATGGTTTTCTTATCTAATTCCAGTTTGAAATGATCCTTATTGTTTAGGCAAACACCCAGCTTTGAATTTAATCTTCCCAATGACATAGATCGCATCCCCAGTCCTTAAACATTCTTTTGCTGTGAAAAAAAAGTGCTGTACAGCTTATCTTTTAAATTATTCCATATTATATCTTTATTATACCTTGTCATACTTGTGACTTCTTGACTGAAAAGTCCTCCACTACCACATTAGCATATGGAGTTTATTGCCACAAAATACCAGAAAGGACAAGCACTCAGCAGGATTCAAACATGGGAAATATGGTAATTTCTTTGTCTCCAGTGGTACATTCCAGGGAGCTCTTTCCATGGAGGGGCACAGTTCATCCCCTCAAAAGCTGGAGTCAGGGGAGTTCTGGCTTTTTCAGAGGCTAATTCTGCAAAATGCATGTTCATCACTGCTGGAAATAAGGGAAGGGGAATTGTTTGCCTTTTATGAAAAAAGAAATGTTGGCAGATCTCAGTGTTTTGACACTGTTTGTGGGATTCTGTAGAAATATTTAGGGAGTTTTTCTCTTTGTTTGAGGTATTGGGGGGAGAAAGGAGGAGAAAGGAACCCACAGTACAACAGATAGGGAACAAAAAAAGACAACAAATAATAATTCTGGAGAAAATTCAATTGTGGATGGTTTAGTGGCAAAGCAAGAGGGGTTGGCTTTGAAGACTGAAAGAACTGATTAAATAGAACCCAATCTTGAGAGATTCTTGAACTTATTATTGAATTTATATAAAAAAAGGGTGGATATACAATAAATTTCCTATTAATTATCATGTTCACAGGTGATGGATAAATGTGCAACCACAACTACTTGCAGGCAATATTTTACAAGTGCGGGGTTTTTTGGGTTTGTTTTTTTTGTTTGTTTGTTTTTTTGGTTGGTTTTTGTATGCTGTAAGATTTACATGTCAAAAAAAAATTAAAGTATGCATGCTTTCTTTGAGTAGGCAATGGAAGGAACATATAAGCTTACAAAGTGTTTTGCTATTTGATTTTGCCTGTGGCACTCCAGGAACTCCAATTAATACACCAGGCACTCCAATTGCTCAGGAATTGCAGGAAAACATCAGCCAAACCTTATTCCCACAGTACATGACGACAGTTGGCATTTTTCAACTAGTTAAATTTTGTTCTTTTATAATGATGGCAATGATTTATTCCTCTGCTTTTCCTGTGAGCAATTTCTATGATCATATACATGTGGATTCTTCCTTGTATAATATGGAATTGCAAGACATCAGTTTATTTTAAAATATAGAATATGCATATATGGTACATGCTCATAATAGAATATTCCATGTTTTTGTTAACACTATTTTTGTAAATTAATTGATAGGTCCTTGGAGATGGACCAAAGCCAAAGGATTTGGGCACTGGCTTGAACCCACTAAGAGGTATTTATTCATTTATTCTATTATAGGGAATCAGCTCCAGTGCAAACTACAGCACAAGCTCTAGTGTCTGTAGGTAATGAATCACATCCACATATGTACAGACAGTGCTGTGGTAACAAATGTGGCAGGCATGACAACAAAAACACAAGGTAAATGAACTAAAACAGTACCTCTATTAGCTGTGCATAGAAGGCCTTTCTCTTCTCCAGGGCTGTCCACAACAGAATAAAATGGAGTTATAGGGTAAATCAAGGCAGTATAAGAACATGTCTAGGAATCAAAGTTTTTCCTAGCATATGCAAAATTGGTGAAGATGATAAACTGGCAGCAATGATGACAGAATGGTGAGCAGTCAGGAGTGCACTTCCCATACAAAGCATTGGCAGAAAAGCTCTCCCAAGATTTCTAGATAAACCAAGGCTTGCAGTCTGTGGCTTTTTCTGACAATAGCCATAGTGGAACTAAGCAGTTGATAGGATAGGTGGAAAATTAATCACCTAAATTATTTCTATTTCGAGAAGAGATAAATTAGCTTGACTGAAAGACTGAGTGAAATTTTGTGGTGCAGGAAATGAAGGAAGTCAGTCTGGATTGTTTCTGGCAAGCAAGAAGTAAAACTTTAGCATGAAGGATCCTAAAAGAAAATGCCTAAACTACTTTCCTTAAGATTTTAATTCCAATATTACCTACAGTATCATACCCATTGTTAAATGAATTGGCACCCATATGTTAAATGAAATATAAACACAAATCAGAACATAATAATTGTGCTAAAGTGCCACCTGCATAGGCTATAGCAGAACAATCTAGTTCATGTGCTGGAGTTTGCTTAATGTTTTGCCACATTCTGATCCAAATTCCTGGCCTGGAGTGATGCTTTTCACGAAGGCAAATACCTCCCTGTAGATCACTATCATTATGGATCAGTCATATCAACATTCCCCTGACAAAGTTCACAATGAGACAGTGCAAGAGCCTTCAAAGCAACTCAGCTTTGACCTATAAAAGTCAAACAAATGAAAGGAAAAAAGCATGAATATGCTTCATTATTTCTTGAAGGCTTATAAGAGTAATCAAAGCAGGTGAATAATCTAACATATAAAAAGAAGCTTATTAGAGGGTGTTACATTTGTTGTTCAGCAGAAGCCACATGATACTGTGGTTTAGAAGATGAAGCAAGAATGGACTTGGGGTACAAAGCTGGTGTGGATCATTGAGTTGCAGATGTGGTCACACAACAATCACTTGACTCTGGAGTTTTTGAGCCACTGTTGTGTGTAGCTGTGTAGTTGGTATAATAGTATTAGGGACTTCTGTCAGAACAAAAGTAAAAAAAAGAAGGAATACCCATAGATATTTCATCCGTCTGGAGTGATTCTCTGAGTTAGGTAATAATGAAATGGCAGAAGAAAAAAAAGATAAATAAGGAAGAGAGGAAAAAGAGTATTTAATAACTATTTTCAATCAAGTGGTATCTACTTGCTGTGACAGACATCCCCCAAGGGACAAGTACAAGACTCTTAACAGTGACACAGGATGAGTCACAGACAACTTTACCCTTGTGTTGCCTGGGGCAACTCCCATGACTTCAACAAAAAAACGTGGAAGGAAGAAAAAATAATGCTTTAACTGTAGGGTGGCTCATGTGCATGGGACATTGTATTTCAAAACTTAGCCTGAGGTCTGGTTTTAGCCTTCTTTCCTGGGGAAACAAGGACAAGCATGCCATCCTGATTTTTCCATGTATTCAGTCTGGTTTTCTTCCTATACTAGCCGTTTTCAATCACTTGTTGTAATAACTTCTACTTAACACTGAATCTGTGGCCTGGTGAAAAGCAAAGACACAAAAATTCTACAGCAAAAGCTTTGTCATGAGATTTACACTCCCCACTCTGCCTTCTAAAAAGAAATAATAAGTAAAAAAAAAATAAAATACCACTGGACAACCAGTTCTGGAAAAACAGGCTTCCTTGTTTCCTTTCATTGAGCAGCACGTCAAGATCCAAGACACAGTCTGATTTCTGGTACAGTGCACCTGCATGGAGAGATGAGCACCTGTTGCAGCTCAGGACTAGCTGATGTGAATTCCTCCCCATGGCCTTGTTCATCTCCAGTCCTAGAAATACCCTGGGAGAGGTGTCTAGCTTGATACAGAATACAAGTATCACAAGCACAGTGCCAGCCTAGGGGATCTTCCCTAGGAAGTTTCTAGCTATCTTTCAAGACACAGCTGAAAAAGAAAGTACAAAGAAAGACTATTGCACAGCTTTGTGGTCTCCAAGGAAGTTATAAAATAGGATCAGTGTAGAAAGCCCTCCTGGACCTCGAATAGCCTCCTCCTGGCATTTGCACATGTCCCCTGCTTTGTGTGAGAAGCCCATGCTCTGTGCTAGCCTTCTGGAACAGCATCACCCACATTCATGCTCTGACATTCAAGACTGATTAAATATATTCCATGAAAGGCAAAACTGGAAGAGAAGCCAGAGAAACAACAGAGATTAAATAGATGCATTTTTTATCTCACCCTGCAATACATCTATAAACTATCCTCCTTCTTATTTTTGTTCTGACTTTTTCACCCGCTGTTCCTTCTCACTAGGACTCCTTTTAAAGCTGCTGTAGAAGGAAATACATCTCAGTAATGCTGAAATCAGTAGGATTTAAATTAACTTATGCTGAGCATTGAAAGCTTTAGGATCCTCTTTCCCAACAGAAATGCTTTGCAGATATGAGCCCATCATACCTGAAGATAGGTTGCTGGGTTGTAAGTGACCCAAGCACACTTTGAAGATGCTACTTTCCAATGCGCTGCGGATTTGCCACAATCAAACACAGATGTCCAATCCAGTTCCTGAGAGCTGGGCCACTGGGATTCTTCAGCCATGAATTTCATATCTGCAACATGCTCCAGGTTTATGGAAACTGCTCCTGTTTCCTGCTCTGCAACTGCTCCCAGGGTCCTTTCACCCTGGGTTCAGATTGGTGCAGAGTTGTCTGGTTGTGTTCTTTGACATCCCCTGCATCCTAAACTGCATTGTACCCTGCAGCTGGTATCTACCTCAGAAAAGCAGAAAAAACATGTCCTTATCTCAATCACCAGTACCTTGAACACAAACATTATAAATATTGGTGAGGCCTTGACTTGAATTTTTCTTTACATAAGCTCAACTTGGCTGCTGACTTGTGCACCTTTCTCATCAACACTGGGTGCGCTCCAAACTCACTGCGATGCCCTGTATTGGGAAAGGCCATGGCTCTGGCTGCTGGCAACACACAGAGGAGATCACTGAAAATAAACAGAGAGCGAGAAGCTTGGTTTTCATAACCTCAGTTAAACACAGGGGGTGAAGGATCCGAAGCGGCAAAGTCATGCGAGTTCAAGAAAGGCGGAGGGTAACCTCTGAGGGGCTCTTTTCTTTGGCAGCAGAGAGAAGGATGGTGCAGAGAGGAGGGGGGGAAGGAAAAATTATGGAAATTGTTGGCTCTATAGAGGGCCAACACAGCAATTCTGCCTTTATCTCCTTCTGGGGCTGTTATAACAGAGCCAACATTCATCGCTGATACAGACAACACTGTTTTTCTGAGCTCATGTAACAAGATGGTGCATGATAGCTGAGCCCTACCTACAGAGCACAGACAAATTAACACTGATATCATTCCATAGGCTAGCCCACTTCTGCTT
>JAOEGS010005304.1:141574-161808 GCA_025447755.1 Corythornis vintsioides
ATATTTTTATGGACGAAATGTAATAAAAAACAACACCAGAAGACTAGATGCAGATTTTAATAGCTCCTCTCCAACTCGTACTTTTTTTGGCCCAGATGTAAATGCAGGCTATCAGAACTGTGGTCAACACTGAGAACCTGTGAAGCTTTCTTTCGGGATCCTGCACAGAGGCTGGTGACTCTTCCAATGTTAGCAACCACAGGGTAAGAACCTTTGAAGAAGGTCTCTCCCAAAATTCAGGAAATACAGTTTATTTTATCCATAAGTAGATTGGGTTTTTTTCACTTTTGTTGTGAAAAACGTGAAAAATAATGTCTTCTTATTTCTACTAGAACACAGTATCAAGAAAATGAAGTAATTTTCTTTTTTTCATCTATCAAAAGAAATTCAGGTTGTGTTGAGGCAAAGTTTTGGATTAAGGTCCAGATAAAGTTATTGCTTTGCTAAATGCCTCATGTTCCAAGCACAGAAGCAAGTTCTTTGGCCACCTGTATGTGACTTCACTGATTTGTAGGCTAAGTTTGGAGACCTGAGGAAGTGCCTAAGTTTGGTATTGTGACTCTGACAGCTGATTTTTTGTACAGAAAGGTAAAATTTTGTTGCCCAGCAGCCTGAATTACCCATTACTCTTCTGAATATACGTACCACAGTGCTTATCATACCTCAGCAAGAACTTGTTATAGTTGATGGTAGACATTGCTCAAAATAGAGCAGTAAGTTACCTACTTCAGTGCCATCAACTCTGTCTGCCTGCCCACAGACAAAACCTGTCCTCCCTCTCTCAGTCCTGAGACATGATGTGTCCAGTCTGTTCTTAAAAATTTCCAATTAAGTCCCACTCTCAGGCTGTTTCAGGGCTTCATTATCTTTCCTATTAGGAAGGGTTTTCTTGTATCTAACATACATGTCCCTTACTATAATTTAAGGCTTCTCCTCTGCACCCTGGACATAAAGAACAAATTGTTCTCTTCCTCTTCTTCTGTCTTTTATGCATTTAAAGACTGTTATCATACCATTTCTCAGTCTGATCTTCTGTAGACTAAACAACCCCCCTAAATCTATCTCTCTTCATCAGTCATGCTCTCTGGACTTCTGATCATCCTTGCTGGTCCCTTCTGGATGTTATCCAACCAGTCCCATCCTTCTTGAACCATGGTGCCCAAAATTGGAGAGAAGATTGTACAGAAGAAAAATCACATCCCATGTCACTCAGATAGTACTCCAGTTTATATGTCCCAGTATGGTGTTTGCTTTTCTCACGACAATCTTAACTTTTTTGACTTCTCTTCAGCTTGCAATTCACAATTACCCCAGATCCTTTTCTGCTGTTTATTTCACATCCCATATTTGTACATCTTGTCTAAGTATAGAACTGTGCATCTGTGTCTTTGTTCTTGTCTAAGTATAGAACTGTGCATCTTGCATTTGTCTTTATTGAATTTCATCCTTTCCCTTTCCAAATTCCTGGATTATTCCTTCACTTATATTAGATAATTCTGAAGTTCAAGACTGTCCTCTTTTGTTCTTGCAGCTCTTTACAAATTTATGTCATCTGGTAATTTAAGTAGTATATTCTCCATTCATTCTATCTAGGTGATTAATAAAAATCCTGAATAGTAACAGCTTTAGAGAGTATCACTGCAGAATCCTAACATGTTCCTGCAATATGATCATGATCTGAACCCAGCTTGTTGATACCTGAATTTGGACAGGAATCTACAGCTACACACTGATTGTGAGTATGAGTTCTTCCTCACATTGGTACGGACTGAAGGAAGCTCATAAAAGCCAAAGATGAAGCCATCAATACCACTGCCTATCAAGACATACTTGCTCTATATTCATAGATCAATAAGTTTATTCTGTGTCATTGTACTTCATATTTTTAATATGCTAATGCAACAGAATACAGACCACACACTAGTGCAAATGTTGTACATACACTAAAATGCCATAAGTAAACCTTGATGAAAGTAAGGTAGCAGATCATTAACCTTTGGGGAGGACAACTCCTGATGTCTAAAGCACTTGTTCAGTATTTCCTGATGTATTCAACCTTTACTTTTTTCTCCTACAGGTGGTCCAATTCCAGCAAACATACCCTTTACGCACAACTATTTCCTGAAGTTTTGAATTGTGTCTATACCTTTCTAATGCATTGCCTTTCTGTACACCATTCTACTTTCCTGAAGATGAGAAGGTTGCCTTCTCCCCCATTTACAGGGTATCTGGTCAGAAGCCTTTTTTGTCCCATTTGGGACATGAAGAATAATTCCCCACAACGTTATTACAACTCTTAAAATGAAATTTCACAAGCTAGACTTTTGTATTCATTGCTGATCATGACAGCTCAGTGCTTTTCAGCTGTCATTTCATCTGTGAATGTTCTTGTCACACATTGCTGTCTAGGGACAGGTCTGGACACATGCTCCACCTGTTAAACAGGAAAACAAGGCACACAGAGAATTGCTTACTGGTAGCATGGCCCATGTGTGTGTTTCTATTCAGAGTAGCTTTTTCCTAACCCCTGGAGAGACCCAAGACCCATTTGTGTAAACACAGAAAGCTGAGATGCCTGGGAAATGGAGCCCTTTTGAATTCAAACACATCTTGATTAAGTCCTGTTTTGTGGGATTTGACCAGTGAACTCTTGAGTCAGGAGCAGTGTGAGACATCACCTTACTCTTGTGTCTGTGAGTGCAGTGATGAACAGTCTCCGTGGCTTATCCCCCAGGGCCAAAAAGTCTTGCATCTGCCTCGATTTCTTTTTTTTTTTAACTTTTCCTCCCACAACTCCTCCTTCTGAAAGTCACTTATTGTTACCTTGGGATTGTTGCCAGATTCCCTTCTGGCATCACTTCTCTCTCTCTTTTCTGCAATCTTTGCTTATAACATACCTTAATCACTTCCCATGTCAACTACTGCAAAGCTCTGTTTTTATAGCTCTCGTAAATACTTACAGGCTTTATATATATTTCCTCTTGAAACTTCAAGGGATGCAGATCATTTCTTAGAACTGAAGAGGTGGAAAGGAGGGCAGCCTGATTCAGATTTCCACATGACTCAGACATGGAAAAGCCTTCTGCAAACTGAGATGAGATTGGCTTTTGTATTAGAATATAAAAAAAAAGAAGATAGTTCGGAGCCCTGGCTCTGTGTTACCTCCCCACTCCCAAATATCTCATACTACTCAATGATCAATCCTTTCCCAAAGCATTAGCATTCAGGTTATCCAGAAATCTGGCTTTACTTCTTCCTTTTTTTTTTTTTTTCTGTAAATTTGAACATTCTGGTGATAATTTTCACTACAGGTCAAAATGGATCAGCTAGATTTCTAAGTGACATCTTCTGCAATTTTTTCATCATATATGGGATACAGGTTAAAGTCTCAGGCTAATGGGAAAGGTATTTCCATTTTTTTCTGGTTTGGAAAACAAATCTGTGTTTTATTCTTCTTCATCTTTGAGCTTCATATCAGCTGTCTGTTGGGTGTTTCAAGAGTACTTGTCCTGTTTCAGCACTGTAAACTCACAAGCTAATTCCTATAATGCTGGTGATACAAAGCAGTCAGGCCAGCCAAGATATTTGGGCTGCAACATTCCAAATACACTCTTGACTCTCTTCAAGCAACAATAATTTTATTGAGCTTTCCTTCCTGAAAAAAAATGTTCAGTGATGATCTAAAAGTGAAAACTTCCCTGTCTCATTACCATTTCCATCCAATTCCACATTAAAAGCTATCTTTGACTAAGCCAAGACTCAAATATAAGAGCTACAAGGCCCTGATTAAGAAAGCACTTAATCACTTTCTCTGCTTTGAGTTGGACAGATGCTTTCCCCTGTCAAGGACCATATCAGTAGCTAGGGGAGGACTGGGGAAAGGAGCTTGGCTTAAAGCCTATGAGAATTCAAAACCTAGAGATACAGCTGCAGGACCTTACTAAAAGTACTGGTATTCTAGGACTATCAGCTGTCTCTCATTTTGCTCAGGACTTTCCAGGATACTTAATAAAGCTCAATGGCTTGGGTTGCATCTGAAAACAGAAGCCACAGAAAGCCCTGGGAATTGTTCTGGGAGCACCTACCTTTCATGGAAAATAGAGTGTGCCCCAGAACAACTTCTACTTAGATTAGATTGCCCTTACTAAAAATAGGAAGCCCTTTAGTCCTCCATCTCTCCTGATAAAGATTTATTTTGAAGCATGTGTTTTGTTTGACCTTGAGTTTTTTTTAAAAAAAGCAATGAAAGAAAGAAAAAGAAGGAGCAAAAAAAGCCTCCTTGACAAAATTCCAAGTAACATTGAAGATAAAGTTGTGCTGTGGTTAGTTGGGATTCAGTGGGTGAGAGGTTTTATACACTCTCACAACATCCCATCTGCATTGTTCAAGCCATTATTTCTTGGCTCCAAAGGGATGTCAACCAACACTTCAGCCAGACTGCGTCTAGTTCTGGTCCATAAGGTATCCCCTCTCCTTTCTCTGGCTCTTTTCCCTGTTTCTCCTAACCCCCACAGCTATGGCCAAGGAAACACACCAGTGAAAATAGTCATCAGCACCTTCAGATTGCAGTAATTTGATTTATTGGCTCTAGCACTATCCCACCTAGCTGTAGGTAATACTGTCTCTCTATAGACTATCAGCCAAAGCAACCCAAATGGTCAGAGTCCATGGGGTGACAGGAAACAGATCTTCATTCTTAATCTAAAGGGAAGACTTTTTGGACCAGAGCACACTGTCATAACTCATACTATCATTTATAAAGTGTGAATTTTATTTCAGGTGTGAAGAAACCTTCTGAGACAAATTTGTGAAGAAGTTGTAGGTAACTTTCATCCAGAGAAATGACATGAGCAGCACAATTCATACCCAGCTTTTAAAGGTAAACAACCCCATCGGAAAATACATCTCTAGCTGCAAAAATAATTCCAGTCACTGTTGACAGCCGCATATTAAACAATGTAAAACATTTGCAGACACATCAACAGAAGCACAGGGTTAACATGTAGCTTCAGGACCAGCAAGCAAGAAGGATGGGAGTGAACCTTGCACAACCTTGTGAAAAACAAACTCTCTAGTGACTCTGGGACTCCAGCTAGTGCTGTTTGTCAGTGCAATGCTGGTGTGAGCCACACAACCCAATTTACCTTCCATCCCAGGAGGACGTTAATTTCCACTCACTCCCCTCAGTACCATCTGGGTCCTCATTGCTAGCACATTCAGGGTCCAGGAAAACCATGCAGATGTTTTCAGGGACATAGCAAAAGCTGTCTCTCTCTCTCTGCCAAGACTCACACTGGGCTTTCTGTAGGAGCAAATGTATCTGTTGCTTCTAAAGCAATGCAGTTTTGGAGTAGATCTAATTTAGTCTGAAGTAGAGACATAAAACTCTCCTAACCTAATTGTTGTATTCTCCTTGTCCTAAACAATTCTAACAGTAAAACAACTTATTGTCTCTAAACTTGTAATCTCAACCTGAGGCAACCACCCTCTATAGTCAGTTTCAGCCCTGAATAGTTTTGAAAAGTTATTCTTTTCGAAGCTAGAAATACACAGACTCTTCTTATTACTATTTAATATCTCAGCTCTCAGGCTATTATAATTGAAAATAAATAATTTCAGATTTCCAGACTTGTTGGCAGAAAGTCTTTTGCCACATACATGTATCCTGGGGCTTCAAATTTCCGACTCCAGACCACAACCAGTTGAATTTGATAGTCAAACTTAGATTTATGTACCACACTTTGAGGGGCATACAGAGTCCTCCAAATGAAAAAGTTACTGAGGATGCTTAGAGATGTTGGGGGTTTTGTAGGTGAAATTTGCACAGCACATATACATGTCTATGCATTCTGGCAGCTTTCCATCAGTTCTGTGATACAGTGTAGGCTTTTTGATTGAAATTCATTACTCTTTGAATGCTTCTTTTAACAATCTAGAGCAAAATAACCTTAACAAAACAATAAAAGGCCAATACAGCATTTCAAAGGATGATACCTACTTTCTGGTCATCAGTAATTGCAGTCAGCTATGAAGGTGGGAAAAGGTGACAAAATCCTTCTGCACTCACCTGTGAGCATCAGCCACTTCAGCAGCAAACAGTGGACAGTAAATAGCACAGTACATGAAACACGTATTTCATCAGAGGTAGAGGCAGAGTCTTGAGCTCTAAGTTCTGGAATCCAAAGGCAATGGATGTCTGTTTTGCCAAACTTGTATCAGGATCAGGTCTGCTGGTCCTGACTAATCTTTTTTTCTGGGTGCAAACAAAAGAACTCCAACCAACAGAAACAATAAAAAACAGCTTAAATCCTCCCAAAGGAGTGGTTGGAAATTTAGAAACTAAATTCTTTTCACTCTTAAGGAACTGCCATACTTTTTTTTTTGGAAACTCCCCCCTAGCTTTTGGGAGGTAGTGGGAGTATTATCCATCACTTTAGATCCTTCTCTCATATTGAAGAATCTGAGCTGAGCTTTGACAAGTAGAAATATAGGTAGCAGAAAAGATCAAGCCTTTGACCTTTCCTGAAAAGATTGAATACTGCAGACAGCTTTACAAGGTACCTTCAACTATCTCATTATACTGGTATCATCTCCTCTCTGCTGTATTTACCAGAATAAATTTTTTCCTTTCATTGTTTCCTTTCTCATTACAAAGAAAAATATTTCCTTTCAGAGACTGAAAAACATACAGTCCTTTTTTCTCAGCCCTTCCACTTCTATTCCAGTGACATGCACTCCTGCAGTAGCCTGGAGGGCCTTGGTCCTTCCAAGTGCATGCTTAAAGCATGCATCTGACTTGCCAAAGTACCTCAGACTGATGTACATGCCAGGAACCATCCAACTGCAGCAAGGTCCACTTTATCTCCTTCAGAGGGGAGACAGCATCTGCCCCCAACAAACAGCATCACCTTGCACAGATGAAGGACTATTTGGCCAAGAAATCATTGACCTCTTGCACCTAGGTTTTTAGTCCAGATGTTAATATAAATGGGTGCAAAGTTGTGATAGATGCTTTAGAAACTGATATATACACATTAAAAAAAAACAAAAACAAAAACAAAACACAAAACACAAAACACAAAACAAAACAAACAAAAAAAACCAAACCAAAACACCAAAGTTGACATCTTATGGCTAATTTGGTCTCAAAGACCTGTGGAACATGGAAAAGGAAAAGTATCTAGGGAGCAGACAGTGTAAAGGCATTACAGGTGAGAAGGGACCAGGTAATGATCACTCCTGTAACACAGGAACTAGTCACTTCTCCCTGTTCATAGTTATCAGGAAAGAACTCAGCTCTGCGGAGCTATACAGGCAGCTGGTTATGATCTTGGTGAGTATAGCCATGGTGTGTCTCAGTGTCTGCTGTGGTTTCCAGCCCCTGCACTGCAAATTTGGGGGTTTTTCCTGCTAGTTTTGAGGCTTGGGCATCTGCTTACTGAGAACAACAGATCCACAAGATACTCCAGGCCCATCTGTAACTAGGGAACCATGGTCTTGAAAACAGTTACCTGAATCAGAAAGATGCAGAAAAGAGAGGGAGATAAGTGACATGATCTTCTAGCTTCTCCACAGAAGCCTTCAAGCAGCACCTCTGCTGTTATCACTAACTAGTCATTGTTAGCAATATGGAGCAGGCTTAGCCCATGAGAATGGCCAATCATTGGGATGTGTTCTGCATCTGACTACTCTGGAACAAGACTCAACCACTCAGAGCTTAAAACACCTTTTATTTGCTTCTCATGGGATCACTTTCCTCTGGAGCAACCTTGCTCAGTGCCCTCCTGCTGTTATTTTGCTGAACAGATCAGTTTGAAGTGCTTCAAAACCACAGAAAGGGACAAACTAAGAGATGAGATTGCTGCATCCCTGGCTATTTGTCTTGCTGCCTTGGGGGAGCCAAAGGTGGAATAGTTCAAAAGAGGACAGGGGTTTTTTTTGTTTGTTTTTTTCTTTCCTTCTTTCTGGTATTTTTATAACACTAACAGAACTACAATCTAAAGAGCAAGGGGCAGTCATCCATTCTATAGTGCTGTGTCTTCTAATATCCCCACTAGAACAAGGAAAAAAGACATGCAGAAAGTGAGAAAATTAATCAAAGCTCGAAATTCATTGGTGCAAAGGAAAGCAGACAGTGATAAAATTGTAAAACTGGAAATGCACTTTTTCTAATTCAAAACACTCTGTCATTTGCACACCCTCTACATATTCCTAGACAGGTTTATGTGTAGAGCTGTGCACTAGTGAACCTTTCTGCATCATCTTGTTGAACCTGTTTCTAAAAATGTGCATCAGCATATGAGGCTGGTATTCTAACTGCCCAATAAAGGTGAATAAAGACACTGCTAAGAAATTATTGAAGCTCAAAGGCAAGATTAATGTTTCAGACCAAGTATCTAAAGCACTGTTAGAAAGATGGGACACCAAAACAAGTCACCTATAATAGGTGCCTAAAGGTGGCATTCAGGATAATAGGTGTCTTACGGGTGGCATGCAGGAGTCCATCTGGCTCTTACAGAAGACTCCCGCAAGCAGTTTCTGGTCTGCATCAAACTTCAGCAACTGTGACAATGTAGGAGGAGACTTTGAATGAGTTAAGTGAGACAGGAAATGTGGAAGATTTAGAGTTTGAAAAGAATTACAAAAAGATTAATTATAAGTTCTCCCCATCTGTTGGACCCAGCCCAACAGTATGCTTCTTCCTCAGAACATTTGGTCCAGAATCTGGGGCAAAAACATGAGTGTTCATAATGTCTTTGTGGATAACCTTTTACTATTACAGGTTACAGTCACTATTGTCAGTCTCTGAACCAAGATTTTGCTCTATTATTACCCACCTCCTTGCATAACTTGACATCGCCTAAAATCTTTGCAGAAGATATGAGAAATACTTTTACAAAATAAAGCAGGAGGGGATTCCCACTGCTGCTAGAGAGAATCATACAATGTTTAGGGCTGGAAGGGACCTCCAAAGGTCTTAAAGGTCAAAAATCTAGTCCAGCCCCCCTGCAGTGAGCAGGGACACCCTTAACTACACCAGGCTGCTCAGACTCTTGTCCAAAGCCTCCCTGGGGAGCCTATTCCACTGATCTACCACCCTCAAGGTAAAGAACTTCTTCCTGATATCCAGTCTAAATCTACTCTTTTCTAATTTAAACCCATTACCACTTGTCCTTTCACTATAGGCCCAGAGAGGTTGTTGCTAGCTCAGCATTAGCTTTTGTACTGTGCTTTAGATGAGGTATGTTAACCTTCTCGCAACACCTCCAGGCCTGATTTTCTCCTTTGTCCTCAAGAGGACCTGGGATAGGGGTTGTTCAGGGAAAAGTTGTCATGTGTTCCAGCAGAAAAACTGTCTCCATGCTGTGACCTCACATTCCTTTGGATATTTTGGGTTCAATCCCACATAAGTCTGTACTCTTCACACACAGTCTCATTGAATAGATTTCAGATCCTCAGCACCTGGCACTGATTCAAAAACTGTTCTTGAAATACTCCATTTTTGCCCCATGGCCAGCCAATGCTTCTGTCTAATTTCCTAGACTAACCCTACCTATGATCTCAAGATTTGTATGTGAGAGCCAGCAGGTAGATAGTAGCTCCTTCCCTGAAGGTTTCTAATTATGGTTCTCAAGACATTTTTCAAGCCTCACTCACACAGGCCAAGTCACTCAAAAATGACTTGTTACTGTTTTTACCATTTCTTGTCCACACAGTTCAAATGGGGTAGTCATTGAAACTGGCTGATGAAGGGAAACAAGCGGACCATGCTTTTCTGACGATACTATTAGATCTCTATTAGTTTATTTTCTGAAGTTCTTTCAGATATGATGATTATTAGATGTTCTTGTTTGGGCAAATAAGGTTTTTTGAATAGTCTTTGAATAAAAGCTACTGACTGTATGAGGTGCCAAGAAATCTGTGGTATCCAAGATGGTTTCTGGTGTGTGGAAAGGAGATGTGCAGCTCCTGTCTCATCCCTTTTAGAGCAGTAAAGTGATGCTCCTTTTGATATTATTAAATTGCCTCAAAATGGAATTCTTAGGACTAGATTGGAAAGACCTTTCCCTTGTTTTTCCTGATCTGCACTTTGGGGAAAAAGAGTGACAAGAGATTTCTAATCAATCTACCTCAAATTTTCCATGAGATCCAGTGCATTTTGGGGTGGCAGTCTTTGTATTATTTAATTCAGTACCTTGTCAGACTGTCAGCTGGGGAAAAAAAAAAAAAAACAAAAAAAAAAAACCACCAAAAAACCCAAACCTAACTGTAAAAGCTACTGCTTCTTTACCTTTATGCCAAGTCTTAAAGTGTAAAAGCACAACTCCTAGTAACATAATTTACAATAAAATCTGAGTTTCTTTAGTTCACTTTCACTGGTAGTTTATAACATTGGGATCCAAAAGGTTGTTTTGCAAATTTAAAGAGGAACAAGTGTCCAGTAAACTTTTTTATACCATGTGAAATTTAAAAGCCTTCACAGCAGAGGCTTAGCAGTAGTGTCTCACAGTGCTTGGTCATTTAATGAGTTACATTTTATGAGTCTGTTTTTCTTGGGGGAAATAAAAGAATATATGAAAGGGTCAAAGTTAGGAGACTGTAGCACAATGCATCTTGCCAGGGTTACATACAAGGCATCTAGCACTTTCCCAAGGGAAGGATGGGCTAGATCTACAGCCATGGAGTATTCTGGGTGATTTTTTAAAGGCCTTTTAATAACAAAGGGTACTGTAGATTTTTTTTTTTTTTCTTTGTGAAGTGGAGGTGGAGGGAAAGAAGAGACAGACATTGGCAGGAATCTGCAGTCCGTATGGTTCATGACACAAATGCAATCCCAACTCAAGTCGCAGGTGCCTGGCTCTAATGATGTTGTCCCCACTCCTTTTATCTCATTACCTTTGTTATTATTTTTTTCCCATCAAGGGTAAACATGTGAAATTATTTCAAAACTTGTATAGCTGTTTCCTAGGCTGCCTAATGAACTTCCAGTTAGCTAATTATTGGCTGTTATTGGCATCATTGGAGTTATCACAGAGCTCTCTCTGCTCTGGAGACTTCATCTATAGACAGCTGAAACAGAAGTTTCCCAGAAATCCCAGGTAGGCAGCTGCTTTCCTAAATTAGTTTGGATCCATCCCTAATGCAGGAAAAATCCTACAGAATTAATTTTCTTCTTATCTATGAATTCTCATCTCAGAGCTTTCTTGATATTTCATTTCCTCAGAAAGACATTTCCAAAATGCAGTTGAGATGTCAAGTAAGAAACACAACAACCTTTTCATGTACCTCTTGCCTATGGGATATATTTCTATAATACCTGAGAAGCTCTTGATCCCTTTTTGTTGTCCTTCACTTTTGGGAAGGAGGAAGCTCACCATTTTGTATATCATTTAGTAAATCAAATGTGTTTTCAATGTCTTTGCTATTAAAAGTGAACATTGTGAAAGTAACTGGAATGTGGAGATATGGCAAGGTGTGCAAATAACAGCTATGGATGGTCCTCCCAAACACCCTTTTCCTCCTGTCAGTGCCCCACACCTGTTGCACAACCACATACTGAAATGTGTATCTGGGTCCACATATTACCTGTGCTATTGTCATGCCCCGGCTCTAGATGTGCACTGAATAAACATCATTACAGAGTTAAGCTTATGGACTACTGACTCTTGGCATCAGCCCCATGGTTTCATGGTAGTTAATTCAGTGGAGAATATGTGAGTTTGAGCAGTGGCCCTTTGCTCTCTGGGGAAAAACCCTCACTGCTCTTGACCTCAGCTGTGCCTTGTTAAGTGTTGGACACTACAAGAGGGCCTCCCAGTTACCAGCAGGAGGGGGATGACTACATGAGCCATCTCCTTTTTTTCAGGACCAATCCTTCCTTATGAATGATGAATTTACTGTGCTGGAGCTGCTGCCTCCAGCATTCCCTGACTTTCCAACTGGAAGCAGCTGGGCTTTGCCAAACCCCAGATTCATGCGGTTTGGCACTCTCTTTTCATCAGGAGTAGGAGCTCCATCCAACACATACTGCTGTGTACAAGTGAAGCAACAGTCACAGTGAGGACTGGGCCAGATGTTAGCCCACAAGCTCCAGTTTAAGCCTCAGGAGGTGGGTTAGTAGCCGCAGGGACAGGGTGACGGGAATGATCTCTGCTGGGAGAAATAATGAGCCGAACATTTGCCTGAAAGGGAAGTGAGGCAGTGGAAGTTATATACACTGCAAGGGAGGTAAGGAAGAGACCAATAGAACACATAAGATGTATTTTAAATACTCATTTCTCCTAAATTATGTCCCCTCTTTGTAGCCCTAGTTTTCAAGATTGGAATGATAACCCTTGTGCCTGTTATTAAGAAGACAGTGCACAGGTTTTTCTTTAGACCTCAGCATGACCCAGAGGTAAACATGCATGGGAGCACAGAGAGAGAACTCTGGAGGGGACAGATGACCACCTAAACTGTCCTTCTAAGCCACTTTTACTGAGATGTAGTGCAAATAATTCTATTTCTTGTCATTGCTATCATCCTTTACAAGCAGTCCTTTTATGTTCATTAAACATCTTCTCTGCAGCCTAAGGATGCAAGGGAGGATAACATTGGCTGGGGAGTCTGTCCCCAGGGATTTAGCCATTACATGACCATAACAGCTTCCAGGGATCCTGCAGCCCTTCTGTGAAGCATAAACCCCTCCCAAATGCCCAGGAAGCTGAGACTGGGGTGTACCGTAGAGTCCATACCAAGGGAAGGAGGTAAGGGTGGGAAGAAGTGAGTTGCAGCACTCACACACCCCAAGCAAGTAAGACTTTCTCAGCAGCAGAAAGAGCCAGCCTTTGCCTCCACCCCAGCCCAGCAAGGCTAAGGGAAGCACAGCCAGCTTGTTTCCTGTAAACAGGCTGCTGTTCCCAAAGTTGTGGCAATAAGACAAGCCACTGAAACACAAGAGAGTCCAATATTGAGACAGGTACCACTATTGGTGATGGACTGAAAGGCTTCACTTTTCCTCATCCTTCTCCAGTGCCCCCTTTCTCCCATGCTCCCTCACCCTCTTCTTTAGATATCCTCCTTTCTATTACTTTCTCACCTACTTCCTTCCCAGCACAAGGAGACCTTTGCAGCTACAACTCTATGGCAAAATCATGGACATTGTCTACCCTTTGCAAACTTCATGAGCTGTCCCTACACCCAAGTCAACTTTCAGGATCTCTGTGATGTGATATCTAAACCTGAATTATCCAGTGTCAGAGTGTAGGAAAAAATAAAATAAGTTTAGGCTCTCAGCTGCCTGTGATGAATGGGCATTTTCTTTTGTAGGTTAAATTCACTGATTATTAACTTTCTTCTGTACATACATGGTTATAAAGAAGAGGCAGGTCCTCCTTTCTTGCTTAGAAACCAGAATACAGATGAGAAATGAACGCAGACACACACACACAATAATAAAATTATAAATAAAAAGAAAAAGAAACAAACCTAAACCCAACCAGACACATAGGATTACTTGTGCTTGTTCTGTTGATTGCAACTCATATTTCTCTTTTGAATCTAAATCCTGCTCTGGACCATGAGTGGCTAGCAATTTTTGAATGATGCTTTCCCTTCCTGTACTAGATAGGCCTTCAAGGTCATGAAGAAATATGTACCATCCTCAGAGCCCTTGGGTCCATACTTCCCTTCTCTGACCTCTCTGTTCCCTGTTTCTATTGCTGAGAATTAAGAAGGGCTCTGTCACCATGGCGATGCAGACCTGTACCAGTTTTGGAAAATGTATAAGCACCTACAACTAAACCTTTCCAAGTCAAAGCCTGCCATGATATCTTCAGTTCTCTCCCTTTGAGGATGAGTACTGTGTGTGAAAGACATTTCAATTTGACTAGGGTAGAAAAAAACCTGATCAGAGCATGGCCAAAAGGCCCTCCTGGGAGCAAACTGAGCAGTAGTCAGTGAAGAGCAAACAAAAACTATCCTGAATCAGAAAAGGCTAAGATGAAAAATCCTTAGGCGTGGGTGGATCACATCAAGGTGCAGTTATTTTAAGATCAGGCCTGAAACCATCAGAGCATGATAATGAAGCCTTGAAATAAGAGGTCTGTGGAAAAATCAAAAGGTCTTGTGACAGCTTATTATGAGGGGATGATGGCACACAAAAGGGTACAAAACTTTCCCTGAGAGTTGTGGATTAATATTCCTAGAAGGAGTGAGAAAAGAGATGCAGAAACTCTTGGAAGCCGTCAGAAAAGACCCTAAGTAACATAAAAGACAGTGAGTGTGTTGATTCTTGCTCTGCTTGAGGAAAGAGTATAGCCAGGCTGGTTTCTCCACAACTTAACCCATCCCTTCTACACTTGATTCAGAATGACCTCTAGAGAAAGCTATTTCTTTCTTCCCATCTTCTCACTTGACATAGATTTGAGGCCTTCCCTCAACCTTGCTGACCTTTTTTTTTAAGATTATACCTCTTATCTAGTGCCTTGGAGGTCCTCCAGGTAGCTCTTTGTTTTACCTTTCAGCAGGAATTACACAGGACACCCGTTTGATCTGTCATTTGCACTGAACACAGTAAATTATAAGTGTCCTTTAATGTGTTTTCTTCTAATGAAGAGACTGGAGCTTACTGTCCCACATGTTTTCAGGGTTCTCGCTCAATGAGGAGCTTAGGGTCTTAACCATATGTGTCTGCAAGGCTGTATTTTCTTCATACTGACCTAAAACATTAGGCTGCTGTACTGCATGTCCCTGCAGATTTTTTCTATATTAATTTTTATATTTTTATAGGTTTGTTTGTTTGTTTGTTTTTCTTGTACTCCTAAGAGGAGAAAACCCTTTACAGGAAGGATGACAATTTTGTTTATTTATTTTTCGTTTTGAATGCCACAGTCCACTACTGGAAATTTGGGATGGTAAAATAGCATATTGGTGCCTTCATATACTCACACACTGTGAATCCAAAACAAAACAAAAAAAAAAGCAGGACTGGGCAAGCTCCAGATGTGATATGTGCCTCTGAGACTGAAAATAAATAGCCAGAGTGTTGTCTGGAAGAAAGCCCTCCCTCCCTCCTTCCTTGCATCCATGAGTCACTAAGCCAGATGGGGCTGGCTTAACTCGTAGAAGCTGCTGATTCTCAAACCAGTGCTGTCAGGGTAGGATGCTGAGGAGAAGGGACAAAGAGTTCTGCCTCCAAGTATTTGGAGTTTCTTTCATACCTGTGCTGCTTTCTGTCATGAGACAGAGCAGATCCCCTGTGCAGGATGCTCTACAGCTAGCTAGCACATAATGAAATTTGTTACCAGCTCTGGAGCACCTCGATATAAACTAATCTCATAAACAAAAAATTCAAACTCATCCCAACATCACCTCTGCAAAGCACTGCAAAGTAGCCTTCACCACTCTTTCTGCATAACTGAAATGCATTCAAAAGGACCATGAGAGTTGTAACACACAGCCCATGAGAAAACACGTCTGGATCATTATAGTTAAATCCTCAGTAAGAACTAAAAGATTTGGCCTTTGAAAGGCATGCTGGCTCTGGTTTGGAATGGCTTCATCTCTAAATAAGAATTGCCCATGTCTGGCACTATGTAGAAATACACTGTTCTGATTCAGGAGGTAGGTAAAATAGCAGGAAATTACTCTGAAAATTAGACCATAAATTTAGATATAGCTGTTCTGATCCTGGCATGATTTGTCACGAGTAAATCAATGTATTTTTGGCAGAGATCATGAAACCAAAAAGAAAAACCAAACCAAAACCAACAACAAAAAACCAAACCCAACCAAAAGCAAACCAGGAAAGAGAGAAGAGTAGAAACAGAGAGATGCCAGTTTGTGTTGTGTATCATTGTTTTCATGTCACTGTGTTCCAGTCTAGTGACAGCTGCCTTCTGATGTATTCAGGACAACCAGGTGGAAGGGGCACAGAGGTTTTAGAGACTTGAATCCTGTTTTTTTCATCTGGATCAGACTTGACACTCTCTCTCCAGCTGTCCCTGGCCTTGGAACTTCTACCTTTCCTTTGATTAAAGAGCAATATTTGGGGCAATTTGAGGAAGGTGCCAAAGCCGTCTCCAAGACCAGAAAGCTGCATACCCAGAACAGGCTATACCTCTGCTGCTAAAGCTCAGGGAAAAAGGGTCTGCTGCCAGAACAGAAGTGCAAAATCTTCAAGTAGGTAGTGAAAGCCATTGGGACCTGGAAAAGGGATCAAAGACCTAGAGTGCAGAGTAGTAGGCCCAGGTTTCATGTATTTGTGGGCAAGCAGGTGTTAAGCATCTGTAACTAAGTGCCTAATGCCCTAAGAGCAAGAGGCAGATCCCAGTACCAAAGGAACAGGGGGATCCAGACTAAGCATTGCCAAAGGCGTAACACTGCAGAGCTCTGATCACTCTGTTCCCATTGCTAGAGCCCCCCTCATCAGCTGACCTGCTATACTGTAGAAGGAAATGACACTGTGGCAGGTCAGCAGGTGTGGGTATGTTATGACAGCTGGAAAGGAACTTCCTGAGGGACTTACACCATTCACTGGACATAGCCGAACAGACTGAAATGAGGGAATCCCCGTTTATAGTCTCCTCATCCCCAGACTGAATCCCACAACAGGAAAGCAAAGGACCTCTGAAAAAAAATGTCCCAGATCTGGGAGGGGACATGGCAGAGTGTTTCCAAAGGTCAGTTTTCAGAAAACTGGTTAAAGTGAAGACCTGGAAAAATACCCAGGTCTGCTGATCTGCATCATAAAAAAAAAAAAAAAAAAAAAGGTGGCTTGTGTCACCCAGAGGGGTGGGGAAGGCAAAGGAAGAGCCTAGAACATGATTCATTTGGCACTATCCTCATTTCCTCTGTTGAAGCCCCACTAAAACCTGAGCATCAGGCAGGATTTTATGCCTGCCCCTGATCCTCTGCCATGCATCTGCTTCAGAAGCAGAACACTTCCTGGCCTGCTGCAATGAAGCTTGTAGTGGAAGATGATGGAGCTGCCTTGATTCACAGCAAGTAATATCCCAGCAACTGCTAAACAGTGTAATTCAGGGTCCAGTTTCTAAGAAATGTCTTGCAAAGAAAATTAAAGAAACAGCAAAATTGCTGTGAGACTAGCTAGGCAGAATACTATTTCCTCCCTTTTTATTTAATAACATTATTTGATTTAGACTGTGCAAACAGAACATTTCTAGGAGCTACATGTATATAGGTCCTTGTCTTTTTATTCTCTCTGACTATCACTATAGTCCTATGTAGCTATTTAGCTCCATAGAAAAGCCTGAAAATCCAAATTAGACCCACACAAAGTGACTGTCTCACATTGCCTTTAGACACTTACGCCTGTGCAATGGAAATAGTAACAAATCAGCAATAATATTTGTAACACAAGCATTCATAAGGCAACAGCCAAGAATTACAGCAATGGAAAGAGCTTCACAATCCTATTGTAGAAAGAAGTAAAGCACTTTACCCTCTTAGAGACCCTGTGTTTCCTCATTGATGGTCATGTCATACCCATCTTACGTAGACAGAGAAGTACTTAGAGGAAAATAGGGAAAGAACATAACATCAGAGCTGAGGTCAACATCTGGATGGACTTAGGCTTCACAAAGGAATTTACTGACTCATTGGCACATGTGAGGACTGTCGTCTCCTCTACAGCATTTAATTTTTAATCATGAGAGCCCACTGGAGTAAGGCTTGGCTTTCAGGAATATTAATGGAGTAAAAATGCTATGAAAAGTGAAAGAAAAAAAAAAAAATAAGGCAAGAAGCTGAATAGTTCCAAAAAACCAGCAGTATGACTCCCTCCCTACATATATACACACAAGGAGGGAGTAGCCAAAAGACTGACACTGAAAACTAACAAAGTCACCCACTGGGTGTCTGAACAGGAATGGGATAGAAGTCCCATCTGTGTTCTGACTCTACCTGAACTTCAGGGGCTCCATCAGTAGTGCAGAAGGTTTGTGGAGTGACTAAGGTCTCCCTGTGACCTCATCAGGACATAACATGGACCCTCCTCTTCCAACAGGATATCCTCACCAGTATGTCCCCACTGGTCTGGAGAAGTAGTGCTCAATCTAGGGAGAGGGAAGAAAATGGAAATAACGTAAGATATGACAAACAAGGCTTTCTTGTTTAAATTGTTTGGAAGAAAATGGACTATATAGTCACTTCTGATGAAAATGTGCCCTCAGTGAATTGCTGTGGCTCAGTGCCTTCCCTGCACACCCAGCACATCCCTCTCGTGCTCATCAGAGAAGTTCCACAGGCAACCAAGAGCAATATCTTGCAGATCCATGCCAAGAAATGCTTCTCACTAATCTGGGCCACATCCTTGCCTTGCAACTCCTTGGAGACCCTTGTTTGTACATGGAGCCACTCTGGCCCAGGGTGAAAAGAACATTATGGTTGCAGCCAGTGTGACCATTCCAACTTCCATATTGATGCTACAACCAAGCTGTCATATTGATGCTGCAATCCATTTTCCCTCAAAAATACATCATCCTTGAACCAGAACAGGGTCTCTATATCTGATTACAAGATGGTCTCTGCAGCATTGTCATTCCACCAGGACTTTTCAGAAGATCTCATCCCATGGCAGCCTTTCTTATCCTGAAAGAGTCTACCATTTGTCCTTCTCTTCATTAGCACTTCTCTGATTGCTTGCTTCCTGCCTCTGTCTCTTCACCTCTGCCAGAAGCATGCCCACTTGTGTTGCTTTCAATGCTGCCTACCTCTCACCATTTCTGCTTTCAGGATCTCTGCAACAGGATGGCAGCCATCTGGCAGAGATGCCCATTTCTGTCTTGGTTTCTATCAGGTAGTGAGTAGACACATGTCTGGCCTTTAGAGGTCAGCCATGATGACATACTGAGTATTTGTGATGCAAGAAAGTCACTTCTGCCATATATAAAAATAGCCATATTTGGCCATTTGGATTTCTATCACAACAGAAAATTCTTCATGATTGGTCTTTGTGAAATAAGAGCTTTCCCTTCCATCTCAAAATCAATGAACTCAGATTAAAGGATAAAAAAATTTACCTCTGGGTTTTAACTTCACGATTTTCATTGTGTTAGGAGGGAGGGCATAGACAGTGAAACTGAGGTCCGTGATCTCCAGAACAGAACTGAAGCTAAGAGCCCACCCATGTAATGCTGTTTACTACAAGGCCCATCCCTTATAATCAGCTCTGACATGACATGACAATGAAAAGGAAAAAAGAACGAACCAGGGAAGTTTGTCAAGGATAGGAAACACAGACTCATAATTGGTTTCTATTAATTATTTCATTTTCAGTCCAAAAATCTCTTCCATTAAAGCACTGATGCCTGCCATATAATAATTAAATGTCAGAAAAAAACCCAAACCACCCTGTAACTACAAGAGTATTTTTTTCTGCTCTCTTGTTGAAGTGACATATGAATACTGTGAGGTTACTTCTATTGTGCAACTGACGCATTGTTATACCGCATAGCAGGATGGAGCTGACCCTAGAAACTCCCAACACACAATAAATTGAGATCTTCTTTTGGAAATGACGCTAGCAGTATGCATCTCAGTAATGATAGCCTTTGGGCCTTGTTCTGGAGTCATAGGGAGTTTATGAGATGTTATGTTCTCCCATTTCCTCCCAGCTGAGACTTCCCTGGGAAGGTATTTCACCATCAGGATGTGTCACTTCTAAAAGGATGTTTGGGCAGAGTCCATGGCAAAAAACGTCAGACTACGGATATGGAGCTAGGTAGACAGAAGGATGCTGTCTAGAGCTGGAGCTGCTCCCAGGCCTGAACCACTAGTCTTGATTTCCAAAACTGGGCGTATAAAAACCTTGAGCCACACACAGAGTTTCCATTAAGTTAGTCACATTAGTTAGTCTTTATACATAGAATACAAATATAATGCAGTCACACTGTTTTGTGTAGTAAAACATGTGTCTTGCACTTAGGTCTTAATCTGTCTAGGAAATATTAAAGTAACTACAAAATAAAACCAAACAGCCTAAATCATCTGGTATTTAAAGTCAAAGGTGTGGCAGGAAGACTCTGTTACAACCCAAAGTCCTATACCAGGAAATGAATGACATAAAAATGACTTTATAACAACTGTAGATAAAGTCTCTCATGGTCAGAAAATCAGAAAAGCACAGTGGCTGAGTGAATGTATCTTTTTATTAATTGCAGATCAATACATGGTATATATACATATACATATACATATATATATATATATACATGATACGGGCATTCAATAAT
>JAOEGS010005304.1:175525-186692 GCA_025447755.1 Corythornis vintsioides
AAGATCTCCCTAAAGTCTTAGTTTCCAAAATGTCAACTCCGTGATACAACCCTCCTTTAAATGTTAGTGGGGTTTTTTAAATTTCATTACATTAAAAAAAAAAAAAAAAAAAAAAAGAACTAATCACCTCAAATCTCCAGTACAAACACCAATTCAAAGGACAAACATGGAAGAAGGGCTGGCCAGTCATTAATAGGAAGGAGAAAATTCTCCATGGGCTGCACAGTGTTCAGGTGCTAAGAAGTGTGGGTAGGAACTTAAGCCACAGATCTTGGAAAAGATAGTTACTGGTACAGAGGCTGCTTGAAGTCTAAGCAAAAGAAAAAAAAAAAAAAAGAATGCATCTCTCCATGCAGAAAATATCTCTGGTGATATATCCAACTCCACCAGTTTACAGTTTTCCTACACTTGCCCTGGAAGTTTGCCAAGCAGTGTACACTAAATGTAAACCACTGCAGGCTTGTAACTGTTGTCCTTTCCTTTTCAAGATCCGAAGTCAGAGATGGGACTTTTTTTTTTCTGTTTTACTTATTTTTCCTAAAGGGCAGAGACAAAGCTATTCCTTATGTGAAGAAGCTGAGAACCTGAAAAGAGTTTTGCTTTTGCATGCATGGCTTTACATGTCCCCCTTGATCAGCTCTTAGAAGTGTTCTGCTTTAAAAGAATAACATGGTGTGCAGATGTCTATAAATGGAAGATGAAATTGTTACTATTAAGTCCAGACTCTGCCAAGGCAAACAAGTGCAGGGTAAACTATGTGTGCAAAGGAAAAGAGCTGAGAAAACTCGAAGTCAGCTGAATCAAAACTTTGCTTTAATTTTAACATCACTTGAACTACTTAACACAGCCATCTTATTAATAATAAAGCTAGCTTCACAGTAGAGCTGTTGTTTGGAAAGCCAAGCCTGTGCACACGGGTGCAATGTGAAGAATGTTGCAACAGAGACATGCCTTCCAAAGTTGTGTTTTAGATTTAAAATAGTTGGCATGGCTGAGATGAAGCAACTTTGTAGGAGCCTGAAGTAGCATTTGATGTCTCTGCTGCAGTTCACCAGGGTCCCAACTGCTGAAAGGACAGGAGCAAGGAAGAAGAGCTCAATGGGGACAGCTGCTACCTGTCCACCAGCAATGCAGCTCCACTTGAGCAGGAAAAAGCTCACAAATCCCATGGGTTGCCCAGCCTTGCTTTCTGCTTTCTTAGTACAGGATGATGTATTAGGACACTTTCATTCTCCACCTTTCAAGCTCTGCAAAAGCTGTCAGTATGCCCTTGCATGTGTAAATTGTGTAGGCATCTATTATAAACTACACACACCCACTTGGTGCATGCAGAAGTTGACAGGGTGCAGCAGTACAAATCCCAGTGCATTTCTCTGCCTACAGTTCCAGTTTGCCTCTTGAGGGTTTTCTGTGGGATATTCAGACCCTCACATTGTGCAGAAGTGAACAGCCTCTGGGGGGTGCACCGTTGTGAATGCATATAGTTTAGCACAGATTCTGTTTGCTGTTTAGTGAAATGGAGAAAATGCCATTTTGTTAATTAGGAAGTGAAAGTGATAAAGTTACAGTAACAGTCTGCAGGAGTTTTGAGACAGCAGAGCAGAGCAAAACATTTTTACCATTGTCTTGCAGGAGTGATTTGGTGTCTGGAGTGATCTGATAATCTCAGGGTGAGGAGTGAAAACATACTGGTACAAGGCTTGTTCTTTATTGCTTCAGACATTTTATAAAAGCAGGCTGGCTCAGAAACTCCCCTAATATATAGCCCCTAAAGCAGAGATGCAGTTCTTAATGCATTCCTAATGAAACTCCCCAGACTTCCATGGCCTTGTGTTAAGACTGGATTTGGCCTCATCAGTAAAGTACATTTAGACTTCCAAACTGAAAACTGCCTGTGGATTCCAGAGAGGCTTGAAAAACTCCCAGAGCGCTGGAGTGCAGCAGAGATTTATGCTTTTCCCTGACTTTTCACTACTCAGTAATACATTTGTATGGCCAAAGTGAAGCCAGATCTGGCATTCTCCACTCCTGATTTTGCTACTACCCAGGGAACTAAGTGACAGTGTAGACTGGAACAGTAATGCTCTAAGCCCCAGAAGAGCTTTTCAGGGGTATTTTCACAGCCTGTGGAAAGTATGCATATGTGGATATTTGAAAAATAAGGACTTGACACTTTAGCTCACCCCAGTCTAAAGAGAGACTGATGACACAAGTTCCTGTGCAGAGGTAGATACATGAAGTAAAAAAAAAAAACACACACACACACCCCCAAAAAAAAACCCAACCAAAACTCCTTCTGATATTTACTTGTAGGAAAGTAAAATCTTTAGTGTCCAAATGGATGGGAGATTTGGTTGTTACTGGGCACTCTTTTTACCCACTGACGAAACCAGTCCAAACTCCAGAAGAAGATGATTTCTAAACAGATAAGACAAACAGGTGGAAGGAGGAAAGGGACACAGAGAAGTATGGAGCAAGAACAACCCAGCTGCGCTTCAAGGCTTCACAGCAGCACAAAGGAATTGGCTGTTGTTGTCTCAGTCCTGAGGCAGGAGCACAGACAGAAGGAGCAGCAGAGCTGGCACTGGGGTTCAGGACTTAGGCTGCAATTTCTGTTTCTTGAGGATGGAGATTGCTTTTACCTCAGCTTTACCCACTGCCCCACAGTCTCTGATGACCCCTTAGGGTCAACTGCCACCTTCCCAAGGGTCTGCCACTTTCCTGAGAGTCTAGCATGGGTCTTCCATGCCTTCTAACAGCTGAGACTGCTCAAGGGAAAATGCCTTCTCCTCTCTTGTCCAGCATCTCACATCCTTTTTGCTTGCTGGTGAGGTCAGCTGAAAGTTCTTGGTCACTAATACCATCACATTCATAGGTCTCACATTCCTTAAGTCTCTCTCCTGGTCTGGTGTTAGGAGAAATCATAAAGCCTGAGTACTACTGTTAGCAGCAATCACATTCCCACCTCTCTAATGAGTTCATCAAGAATAAAGGATGATTTAGCTGCTTGTGATAGGGCTTTAGAGCAAGGGATTGCAGTAATGTTTCTTACTAAATTATGCATGAACCTCTGTCAGATTGAAGGGCTTTGTAATTATTGTGTTTTATTGCTCTCAGTATTCCATGTTCTCATATGCAAACATACACCTGAAATGGGAAAAAATACTAGAAGGAACATGTATAGAGCAGTTACTTTTAAAGATTACTTTTTTACAGATTACTTTTTAGTAATCTGTGAATTAAAACTACTGTGGCTACACTGACAAAATGGTCTTTGGCTTTTCTCTTTTAGGAGAGTTTGTCATATTACCAGAGGTTAAAAAGTCCAAAATGAGCAGGTCTCCTGAGGCCTTTCTCAGTTCCATTTCTATGACTTTATAATTTGAAAATTACTTGGTTTCTTTTTTTTTTTTTTTTTCATTTTTGTATTGCTGTTTTCCATCTCTTTCCATTGTCTAGATGCATTTATGGGCAGCCTGTACCAAGCTGCTCTTGTGCCAACATTGTACTTGAGTTAAATAGCTCTGTTTCCTTCCCAATATTTAGGCCCCTGATATATCTGTGGCAGTCAGTCCTACCCGCTTCAGCCTTCATTTCACTAAACTCAACAAAGTGAGCTCTTCCAGTCATCTGCAACATGAGTACACTCTTCTGTGTAGGACACTCCTGTTGCAGCGCCCCTTCTTTCTTTAACACTTGTGAGGTTATGGTAGTTTTAACAGGATTTACTTACCAGAAAATACTGCCTAAGGGAAAGTTATGAACTTGAAGCTGGATGCAAAAAGAAATGGGAATTGGTGGGAAAAGGAACACTATCGTAACAGCATTTTCTAGTAGCAGACTTGACTATATATAGAAGGGGTGTTATTGTTGTCACAGACCAGCATTGTGTTTCAATAGACTGTATAGATGATCAAAGCTATTAACCAATTTATTTCTTTAATCCTGTCTTGATAATTTTCACTATAGTTTGCCCAGACCCCTGACTTCAAATTGGATGACAGCATCCCACTCTACCATGGCAGATCAGCTGTCCTACTAGCAGTGCAGCCGGTATGAATCTGCTACCCTTGAGCTCTGCATGCTCCCCAGAGACGTATTCTGAGGTCAAATCCTGTTTTCCCAGCTTCCTCTTTAGGTGTGTCTCACAGCCAGTGACACAAAATGATGAGACACCCAACTTTATCTCAGATTATATTATCCCTTGTGAGTCCATAAACTGTAGTCCTCTCTGCTACACCAAAGAACCACAGTATGAAGTATTTGCTTAGCACTGGGTCATAAATGGTAAAACCTTATGGAGGAAAAGGTAAGGACACACCACTGTTTGTAGAACACAGAGAGCAAACCTCTTGCTCCTATCCATCTAGAGAATAGCAGCAGCTGCAAAGGAAAAGAAAAGCAGGCTGAGTATTGAAAAGTCACCATGTACTAAAAAAATATATCGTTGCATTTAAAGAGAATGGGGAGATTGACACTCCTGAAGGATTTGTTTGCATTTGTAAGATGCTAGGCATTTTTAATGATGTGTTAATGATCATATTCTATTCAGAAAGGATTCATCACACTGCCCTTTCTCTATTTAAAAATTTAACATCTAGTCTTAGCTGCCCATTTAGGATTCCTCTCTGCTGAAGGACATGAGATCTGCCTCTCTCCAAGAACACTCTCTCTGACAGAAAGGATGTACTGCCATCCAGAGCTGCCAGCTTCTTTCCACATCCAAGCACCATCCCAGCTGTGCCTCATAATTGTCCCTTAAGCAGTGTCCACTGTCTCCTGCCATGGCCAGGAATTTGAAAAAAAAATGGCTTGAATTTCTCCAGAGTTACAAGCCAATTGAAAATTATATTATGGGAATCCCATTGTTAACACTGGTGAACAATAGATACACACAGCATCAGGAACACACTCATGAGTGCATATTGCATATTATTCTCCCTAACCTTTAAGATTCATACATTTGCAACCAACATTAAGCCCATGAAAATAATATTTGGAACTTCTTTGCCCTGCATATTTCCTCTCCCATCCTCCAGAAAATGCTACTGAATGTGTTCCACCCTCTGCTGCCCTGAGCCACACTGAAAGGGCAAACTGACTGATTAAGGGCAAAAATCTATGGGCATCAGTTGATGGGTGAACCAAAGCTTCCCGAAGAGCCCAGTGGTGTAATTCACTGGCATTGAGAGAGGACCATCCTGTGTGAAATTCACAGATTCACAGATATTAGGGGTTGGAAGGGACCTCTCTTTTTACTCTGTTACAATGGGCAGTCAAAAAAGGAAACCTTCAACATCTGCAGTCATCGCTGAGGATGGCAGTCTTTATTTTAAATACTCTTGAGAAGGCACTGCACGCATTGGCTGCTATGACTATTGCCTCTATTTTTGGTTCTTCAGTCCTCAATAAACAGGACTATAGAAAAGCAGAGCTAAATCAAGAGGCCTGGCCCCTTTGTTTATAGTCATTTATGTCATTCATTGACTGATGCAAATCATCTTAATACCCGATACAAATTTTCACTTCGGGTGCTATACCCAAGGTGGACATGCTCCAGATCTCCTCCTCTCTGACGCTTAGAAACCCTCTTCTAATTTCTAGTTTCTTAGTTCATTCATGGCTAATTCAAAAAACTTTATTTTTTTTAAATTTATTTTAAACTCTAGTATCTATATAAATAACCCTCAGCAGCCTGGGCAGTTTGTTAGCAGGGCTATAAGTTGTCCCCCATCAAAGGCTTTGAGAATCCCTGGCTTCAGCTCAAATTAGATCACAACTAATGGTATTTGCCTGTTTTTCACGGGAAAGGAGAGTGGACTTTGTGGGTCAGATGTTGCTGTGACCTAAGTGTTGTGTTGGAAGACACAGTTTTGTATAACAACCATTTTATCTGCAGCATTACTCAGAGCTGAATTTCTCCGTCCTTTGTCCCGAGCTCTGTTTTTTGGCACCACCTGACATTTGACTCAAGAATCAGTCAGTATTTCCATAATGATTAACCCACTGATTGTCAGTGTTCACAGCTCAGTGTTAAACTTGGGAATACTTGGATTGCACAGATGCCAAGTGACCGTTGCTAACCAAATAAAAACGTGTCTTGAAAGCCACCCTCCTGGGCACCCTCAGAACCGTGGAGTAACCTCAGGAGGCAATCAGGAAGGCTCTTGCTTTTGGCTGTGTTAGACAGCACTTCCAATGCAGTCATTATAGTGCAGAGCAAAACAAGTGATTGGCCATTTCAAGGAAAGAGTTAAAAAAAAAAAAACCCAACATCAGGAAGAAGTTTTGGAGCTGGAATAATTTGAAGGATGTGACGTTTTCACAGGAATTTAGTTTCTTGAAATAAAAAGTTTTGTTTGACAGCCATTTTCTGTCCCTTTTGAAGCCAATTTGCTTCTTCAGAAATGCCAACAGTTTTCATTTTTAGCTCCTCAGAAAGACTTGGGGATATTTTTTATCTTCTGAATGTTTTCAGAAGAAAATGTGGAGCCAGAAAGTTCTTTCAAACAAACAAACAAATGAGAAAATAACAAAGTGCTTGATTATAAAATGAAACATTTCATCTTTTCTCCTCTTGGCCTCAAAAAAATAAGAATTTTGAGATTTCTCTCCATGCTTTTACATTAGAGAAACTTTCATCTTGGAAGTGTCTCTAGGAGCTAATTAGAGGTACTTGGCAAATTACAGGTGCAGCAGAGCAGCTGGTTGCTGTGGAAAAACAGTGACTTGGGAAATCTCTCTTTTCAATTAAGTTGTGTCTCTTTCTTTGCACTCAGGCAGACAGTAAGTAGTGTAATGCCAGGAAAAGTCCAATACTTCAGCATAAGAATTGATAAGGGCATGAGAATTCCTTCTTATCTTCAGTGCTTTGCATCCTGAAAGCAGGGAAGCCTACTCTTTTCTTCCATGATTGCTTTTGATGTTGAGTCACTACACTGAGTATGATGGAGCAAAACTTTCCTAGTGTGCTGCAAGTCACAGAGTCACTCTGGCAAGAGGATGCAGTGATAACCAGATCTGTCAGGAGAGGAGAGAATATGTTCCCTAACCTCAGAGCATTCAAAGCAGGAAGACTCTGCTGAAAGAGAGGAAAAAAGCAGGTCAGAATATGGAACTGCCACTCCAGTGACGCAACTCTGACCTGGAATGACAGTATATATGGGTCCAGGAGATCACGGGATGTTTGTAAAATAGATCTTCTCTCTTGTGTAAGCAAGAGGATAAAATTATCCTGGCAACAGCTGCTGTTTCCCAGAATGAGGATCAAGGCTGGCTGTTTTTTCCTGCAGTATTCAAGACATCAGGCCTTCCTCCCCATGATCCTGCGGTTACTGTCCTGTGCAAGTGGTCTCAAACACACAGAGATACAAATTTCTCCCTGACACGGTATCCATGCTAGTGTGGCATAAGGTTTCTCCTAACATCTCACACCATGTAAATCTCCTTCCTTACTCATTTAAAAAAAAAAATACAGTAGAAGGAAGAATGGGGAATGCAGAGAAAAGAAGGGAAGACAGAAGGGAAAAACAGAGTAAATCAAGTGAGTTTGGCAATATAATACAGTCTTGGAGCACGCTCGGGACTTGAGCAACATAAGGTTGAAGCTCATTTACAAAGCTAGAAGTCCCTTTTCCAGTTTTTGAAGAGGACATGGACTTTCCCAAAGTCTCTGTCCAGACGTGCTCAGCTAGATCCCATCGGCGAGCATGGCAGACGATCACTCAGCTGGCTGGGAGAGGAAGGAGGGTGGCTGGAGGAGCAGATGTCTCTCTACATGTCACTCAACAATCCAGCACCGCCCGGGGAGATGAGAGAGTCAGAGCCATGCAGGGTTCCAGTTCAAGCAGGTTGTGGGCTTCTCTGGGGCTTGCTGCTCTCCATCTGGCTGACATCCCACACAACTAATTCGGCTTCATGTTGGTAGGTCAGGTGTGAGCTCAGCAAAGATAAAGTGTCTTTCCACCATACCATGAAACCATGCTGCTCTCTTTTCCCCTTCTGAAGGAGTCCACAGTCTTGAATTTTATTTTTCCTGAGCACAGAGGAGGGTAATAGATTTGCTTTGTTACTGACAGTGCTCAGCACCAAAATGTGGGCCTGCATCTGCTGCAGAGATAAATCAGAGGAGATGGCAGAGTGGTCAGGCAAACATCTGACCAGAGTTTTAACAGTGCATTTAATTTACAGACAGGGGGAAGGTTTAATATTTCCATCCCTCTCTAAATACACTCATGTGGCATCCCTCCACCTGTCTCCTGAGGAGTTGGGCTAATTGCCACAGTCTGAGGAGATAAGCCCAAATGGATTGTACAGGGCACTGCAGCCAAGCATGGCTGTGGATTTTGTGTTAGAATATGGTAATAAGAAAATGGCCCTGGTTATCAATGGCTGAAGAGCAAGCAAACACCTGACTCGTTAGGTTGCATTTCTTGCAATATAAAAGTTTATTTGGATTTTAAAGAGATGTGCAGCCAGATGCTGGCTATGACAGGTAAAAAGCAGAAAGCTTCATTTCAGTCTCTCCATCAAGACATGGCTCCTGGAGCATTCCATCCTCATCACACAAATCCCATGTACCTTTCTTGTGTCCCATCCTCACAGCACTCCCCTGACCACATGCTCCCAGTACCTCCCAGTCCCATAACCCTGTCGAGTTTAACACCATTAGGTCAAGGAGAAGAACATCAACTCTGCCCATAATATCACACTGTAATGGTTCATGAATTTCTCTAGTATCCAGAGCAGTGGAGTCATGATTCATCACATCACCAGGGGACAGCAAGGGTGTCTGGCAGTGCTCTGCCTCCCTCTCCCTGCAGTTGTCTGCTGAGCTTCTGGGAATAATGCCCCCGAGTACACTGCGGCTGGCCTGATTATCAAAGATCTTCAGCTGAGATCTTTTCACACGGTGCAAAGTGCCAGCTGCAAAACAGCTAACCTGATATTGAAGGACACATTGCATTACAGCCTCTGAACTGGCTTTGTTTTAAAAGTGCTGTCTTTTGTCTTTAAATCTTAAACTTTCTGTCTCTTTTTACCTTCTCTGGGGCCACTCTTTGCTTCCCTTTTTCAGCCTTGCCTTTAATTCTCCTGATCAGGCAGTTTTCCTGTCTGTGACATGACCATCTGTTTGTGGCTTCAGCTCACTGAACCTCAATTTTAGGTATCTGTGCTAAACTGGTGATCTAAACTCCTATGGCTGACAGAGAGAGAGACACTCCAGAAGACAAATCTTTCCTTCTCATTTTGATTTCTTGTTTAGACTAACAAAAATCCTCTCCTGGAGGATTTCCTCCTTTACAGTATCTCTCCAGAAGCTATAAAGCAAGTTTAATTTATATAAGCCACTATAGTCAGGTAACCAGAATATGGTGAGATGACTCCTGCCCCTATCTTCAGTGAAGTGAAAGATTAATTTTCTTCTGTAGCTTCACAGAAAGATTTTTAAAGAAGCATAAACTCATAGGAAGATTTGGTTCTTTTTTTCATTTTTAAAAAGGAGAGGTTGATATGACTAGATTATTAGGAAGGTTTAATACCAACACGGAAGTAGCACTTTCCACCTGTTCACATCAAACTGTTGTTCAGTTCATCTGTATCTAATGATTATGAGCTGCCATCAGTAGACATGACAAGTGCTGTCTTGCTTAGTTTACAGGGGGTGGATGGGAGCCTTGCAGAGTGAAAGCCATAAACTTGCACTGCTTCTCTCCAAAATCAGCCTCTCTCTACCACTTTGAACCCTCCTCAGAGATAGGAGCCATGGGGGGTTAGACTGGCACTTTGCATCACCAAAGCTCCTTGAATGCTTTTTAAACACAGTATCTAGAGGAATCCCATCTAGGTTTTAGCTAAAATACTCTACATCAGGATGAGACTTTTGTTCTGGCATGGATTTACTGCATGGTCTATGGATGGAGCACAAGGGTGTCTCCAATACCTTCCTGACATACAGATGGGATCTTGTTGTTTTAACATCACTCAGAAGCATCACACAATGCTATCAGGAGGGAAAGGAAGAATGTTATTTCCGGTTTAAGCCAGGATGAGAATTGCATTTATAAGACCACACATTCAAAAATGAATTCAAAAATTAATTCTGCTGCAGAAATCAGGAATTAAACTTTAAATTGCAAACATTTCTTTAACATGATGAAGTATGAAAGAAATAGTGTTTGATTTCAAGTTTTTAAGTCTTTTAAATGTAACTTGCTAATTGTATAGACCAACTCCAAAAGTTAAGGAGCTCATTCTTAACTAAAATGGAGATGATATGCAACCATCTGACTCCAAGAACAGGCCTTTTAAGAAAAAAATGGCAGTTTGTCAGGGTGGAGTTGGGGGCAATTTTAATGAAGAAATTTGATTAAAGCATACAATTCTTCCATTCTCCCATCCCTCTAACCCAAACCTGAGGGTAGAAATATGAACACAGATCAGTTTAAATCATTACTTCAGGCTATGGGGTTTTGGCCCGCTCACTACTTACTGTTAATATCAAAGCATGAAGAGTTTTACATGCAGAGCAATAGGGTTTTTTACCCAGCTAATATACCCTTTCTCTGACTTCAGCTGGATGAGCTGCTGAGATGTGACAAAGCTGGGTGGAAAGTTGCCCATTCCTGGACTCTTGCCCTGTCTCCTTCTCACCATCACTGCTGAATACGTCTGCTAAATGGCCACTGTAGGCAGCTCTACAATCACCTCCAAATCCAGCTCCCTCAGAACAGCCTGGATTGCTTTTTGGAGCAGTTAACAAGCAGCTGAGTTGGTGGGTTGGGAAGAGAATGGAGGGAACAGAGATGAACAGCTGGAGAGTAATAACTTTCTAAGGGATCATCTGCCACATCACGTCTGATCACAGATTTGTTGTCAAGCATCTGTTTTCCTCCTACCTCCTGATGTGGTCCAGCTTCTTTGCTCTGTCTCTACTCCCTTCTTCATTTTCAGAGATCATGTTTCTTATTTTCTTATATATCCTTCTGGGTACAAAAAAGGCTCAGCAACTCCACAGACCCTTCCAGTGTGTTTGAGAATTGCTTCCCCCCCCCCCCCCCCCCCCCCCCCCCTGTTGTTTTTTCCCCATACCCATCACCACCTCGGACGCAACGGCCAACCCCCTCTTTCATTAAAATCCTGCGGGCCTATGTATTTTTTTTTTTTT
>JAOEGS010005304.1:197922-224161 GCA_025447755.1 Corythornis vintsioides
TTCAAAATACATTTCCATTTTAAACTATAAATTGCAGAACAATTTTATTTCAATATTAAAATTTAAACAAAATATTTTTAAAATATGATTTATTGTGTAATTTTTTAGTTTGCCAGTATAAAGGAATTGTTCATTTCACATAATTTTTGCCAAATCAAGAGAAGAAAAATATACAAAAAAATAGTTCAAAAATCTCAAAAGACTCCTTAGGAAAAGAGTTCCTTTCATAGACATGAATTTGTCTAACAAAGGCAAATGAACAGTTTTGACTCTGATAAGTGCAATGACAGTGATGGAAAAATATATTATAGTAACACCGTATCCTCTAAGCTATTCATTTTGTCTCTGCCTCATTTCCAGCCTTTTTTTATTATTATTATTTTTAAGTATGACTGATGTCTCTAATAACCTAATCTTTCATTTTAGTCATGTACTTGTCCAAACAAAAATTGAGACTTCCAAAATTTCAGTGTTTCAGCTGACTTAAAATAGAGGTCTGTGTGCATGCATGGTGTAGTGGGAGAAACCAGGAGACCTGCAACAGCCACCATATTCATTTTGGTTTTAAACTCAGTCATTTGGGGGACAGTGGATCAGTTTTCAAACGTTCTTCTAAGTGTTTTACCCAGGATCACGCACGTACATCTGCATCAGTTTCTGACAGCTTATGAGTCCCAGCAACCAATCTGTCCTTCATCTAGAGCAGCAGTGCCCTTTGGAAAAGAAGCAGGATGATCAGCTATGGGCAGTAACTCCAAGGTGTACACGAGGTAGATAAATCTGACCAATTTAATTAGCTCAGCTCTTGCTCACGGTTTCAGTGTAGACTCAAAATAAGATAAACCAAATGCATCTGTTTTAGTCAGTGATAGGAACTTAATTCTGTTATCTACAAAGGTAGGCAGATATTAGATAGATAGATAGATAGATAGATAGATAGATAGATAGATAGATAGATAGATAGATAGATAGAATAGCCTGAATTCATTTTAGTGATAAATCTATTTATTTAGCTATATTTATGTGGGATAATCTTCTTGGCTGAAAAGTGGCCTCAAAAGAAGTCCCTGCGGCGTCAGTTTGCACAAACAAAGGCAAAGCAGCAACAAACAAATAACTCCATCTCACATTCTGCATGGGACATGAAACACACGGCAAGCACTTTGTCTCTGGACTATTTCCAGCAACATTTTACCAGAGGCAGTTTTGAAGGAGGTGCTCTGTGCTTGTCTGGGGATGTGTGCCATTATTCTGAGGGGAGAAGAAATGCATTTGTGAAGCTGCATGACAAAATGCAAAGTAGTTGCTGTAAGATTGATTCTAGAGTTGTGTGCTTGGATTGATTGTTTTATTTGATTATATTTAACCATATATTTTTTCAAGAGTATGTTTGTTTGGATGGGAAAAGATACAGAGAAAAGGGAAATATGAAGTCCTATTTTGGGGGAATCTGCTTCAATGTATTTAGACAGAATAGCCTTTGTGAGATTAAAAAAGGTTTGGAAATAGTCCCTGCAGATTATTAGGGGCAAGGGAAGGGGCACACTTTCCTGAATCATCTGTTATCATCAGAGACAAGATACTGATTGAGATGAATTTTGGCATGTTCTTGTCTGACCTCTTTAATACTTCCGTCAGAAGTGTATTTTAAGTTTCTAGCCAAAGATATCTTCTCTAGCTTTTTGCCTTCTCTATCCAACAGGACCTGAAACAAGATAGTCAGAGTGGAGACACTGATTTTAAACATAGAGAGGAGCCAATTTCCTAAGCCATTTTAGACCCTCTAGGGTATCCTCAGCATCCTCAGGGGCCTGCCATGGAGGAGGACCTATGCCCCACTCCTTTCATTCTGTATATCCAACAGAGGCCAGATAGGACACTACACTGGTCCTAAAATGACACTTCTTCTTTTGTTTAGGCAGCCTAGTCCCACATATGTTGTGAGTGTTGTGTTGTCACGAACTGAGAGATGGCTTCATGGAAAACAAGGTGGTACCTATCATTCCCTGGCCTTTCTGATGTTCTGCCATTTGCCATTACATCATCTATATCTAGAAGATACTGGGAGCATCTACTGCCCATAAGCTTCAAGAAGTGCTGCTGGAGATATCTGAGTTGTATGTAGTTTCTGTGGTGCCAGAACCATCTTCTAGACCAGTATGACCTCAAATCTGTGGCATTTCTAATCCATTAATGACTTGGGTCCCCCCAAAACTGTTCACACAGCAGCCTTGAGAAGACAGGATCAAGGCAGAGCTGTGTTTATGAGCCTCCATGTACAAATATAGACACTGTGTCAGAGGACCAACACCCAGCCGAAGACAGGGGAAATCTGATGGAGACCACCTTCTCATTTAATATTTCACTACTTTCCCAAAGGCACAGGTTCAGAGCTGTCCAGCCCCAGGAAGCAAGAGTGAATACTTTGGGCCACCTGGCCTTCAAGGGAATCAGCTCATTCATCTATGTTACCACATAGATAAGCTTTCATCAGATTATTCATCATGTTTAAACATAAGCTTGGTAAAGTCCATCTCCCTTTGAACACGTTATTCATTCTACTCCTTTCCTCATTAAAATTCCTTCCTGGTGCTCAAACACCAGCAGTCAGTGTCATTGTCAGACATGTCATTTAAGTCCCTGTAAATCATTATTAGTGCCAGTGTTGTTTGGAAACACAGCTATTAATAAAGTGCTTCAATGGAAACATGAGGACACAGCCAAGAGAGGTGTGATTGGTGAGGTGGCATCACCCCCACTTTGCCAACAGGGACTCCCCCTCCACCACTCGTGAAGGCCAGCAGCTCTGAAGACCTGCCAAGCAGAATGTCCTGCCTGCCTGGTAAAGGCAAACCCCCATGCTGGCCCATAGCAAGCTGAGCCTGCCAAAGAAGATAGACTGTGTCATAGGGAAAAACATAAAAAACCCCAAAACAATTTAACTCAGAGCTAGAAGTGATAGTTCACAGCAGTAAGGCAATGCTATACCCAATTGCCTATATTAGCAGCTGGCTCAGAGGGGAATTTCAACATCTCATGGCAAAAGGGACCTTCTCTCATCCCCATGTGGGAGTGCTCACTCCCCCACGCACTTTGACGTTGCAGTGATGAGTCAAGGGAGGGTTGATGGATGGATGTTTGAATTAGCTGAGTAGCAAACGCCAACTAACAAAGCACATGGAGACTGAGTGTTTATTTTTCATGTGCAGCAGCATAAATTCAAAGCACCCATCCCTTCCCACAGAGGGCAGAAGCCTGGCTCTCAGTGCTGACCACCACCCTCCATCCAACCTGCCCCTGCACCAAGCCAGCTGGATTTCCCATGTAGCCCAAGAAGCTGCCTGATAGTCCAAATACAAGGGATCTGGAAAGAATTTGTGGAAAGAGACAGAGGTGCCAACTGTGGAGACACAGCAGGGAAGGAGGGGTAGACTGCCAGCATCTTCAGTGAGCACCCAGGATGTTCACAGTTTGGAAAGTAAAACTGCCTCTGAAATGTAAGAAGTTGTGGCTTCTTTTGCCATCAAACAATTGGCTCAGGAAAGCAAATCCCAGGGATTAAGATTGCCTGGGAACACAGTTTCCTTCTTCCTGCCTCTTTCACTTGCCCCTTTGCTAATAAAATGAAGATGCCCCCAGATCAAGCTCCCAGTCATGCTCTTTGTCCTATGCTGGGTGAGTTAGAGTCACTATCAGAGAGCCTGAAGTGCTCCAGGCTTTTGTGCCTTTCTCTCCTCAAACACCATCATTTCAAATTACCTCTATCACAGAGAGTGACCCAAGGGAGACCAGCCCTAAGGAGCTCCCTTCAGCAGGAATTTGCTTCACACCCGTAGAAACCCAGAAGAAGACCACACAATAGCTTGTGTGCACTTGTGGGCTTCACATGGATGGCTGAGGAGAGACATGGTTAGAGCAATGGGAACCAAATCTCTGATATTCTCCAAGTACATCTCAGGGAACAAGTGTGTGTCTGTGTGTCCATGTGTCTGCATGTCTGTGTGTCTGTGTGTGTGTTTTGTCAGGGGGGAAGAAGGATGGAGGGCAAGTCTCACAGCTGCAGGTAGCAACCCAGATACTTCCCATCTTGCCCTTCCCCAGATCTATCAGTGTAAATAGCTTAGCTTGTTTCCCTTGCTGCTTTATTCTTTCTTTTCTTGGTTTTTTGTTTGTTTGTTTGGGGTTTTTTCGGGGTTTTTTTGTGCTTTCTAAGGCTCTGCAACTCACATGAAAACACCCAACCTTAATTGGCACTGTCAATTCCAACTAACAGATATCCCATAAACCACACCCATCAATAAAAAATGTAATCACCTTTCCCTCCCCCACAGTGAAGTTCAGTTACAGTGAGACAAGGAAGACTCAAGTGGATGGCTGTAGGCAGACTGCAATTTGCTGGATTTATTAAAAGATGTTGTAATCTTGCCAATACTTTGATGAGGACCACTTTTTGCTAATGAAATGAGGTGGTATTTACTCACTGGAAGACATTAAATCCCACTGAACTAATGGGTGGGTTTGAAGGCTGCCCTAGGTGTTTCACCATGAAACCCAGTGTGATTTACCAGCAAACAATCAACTCCTACCCACTCTCCCAAGCCTTGTGCCTCTCACAAACACTCCTGATGGTTTGCTTTCCTTCCTGTTTCCAGCACTGCTAACTGCCACAGTGTTAGGGACTCTGCATGCATTTTCCCTCTCCTGCACATCTTCTTAATGGCTTGCTGATGTTGTGTGGTGAAGCCTTCTCAGATCCAGAATGAAGAGAAGCAGGGGATGTAAAAAAGAACCACGGCCTCCAGCCAGACCCCTTTATCCTTTGGTAGAGTGGAGATGTTCAAGGACTGTTTCAGTTTGGAGCTCTGCCCCATGCCCTCAGACCCATTAAGAGCCTCAAGTGGGGGTAAGAGGAAAACCCAAGCTGTTCTCCTTACCTCCTGACCCCACGATGTTTCAACCCTCCTCTCTATGCAATCACAGCACCTCTTCTCCCTTCCTGGCCATGAGCCACCACTGTGGTGCATGGAGATGCCAGAGGAGAGAAACATTAGTAATGTCCTCACCAGGGATGGGCAGGGAAAATGGGAGCAGTCAAAAGGCAGACGGAAGCTGGCTGAGGAAGCTGAGATGTAGCACAGCATTTATCCGGTGCCTTCCCAAGAGAAACCACAACCAGATGTGCTTGTTTTGCAGTGGGACCTGGAGGATGAAACTAAAGGGGACTCTTTTCTGAGGCAGGTGGAGTGAGGGGATCAGGTTTGCTCAGCAAGTGGAAGGTGGGAGAAGGAAAGACCAAGAATTACCCTGAATGCTGGTGGGTCCAAATTGCCCACTTGCTGTCTGTCAGGGGATTGAGATACAAAGCTGTGACTAAGGTGTGAGAAGAAAGAGAGGTTGTAGGGTGTCCCAAAGCACTGTGCAATAAGGAGGGGAAGGGCAGAGTTAGATGGGAGGCAGGAGGAAATGGCAAGGAGAACTAGGGGGAGAAAATCAGGCCCCTGATTCCTACTGCAACCTCAGCATCATACTGATCCCCAAGTGCCAGCTTCGTTCTCCCTCCTCACCAAGACCTCACCTTCTCCACTTCCATCACTGCCCAGAGCCCTGAGGAGCTGGAGGTTTGTTGTTGCCATGCTGAGTGGGACATGGATCCCAGTCACAGGATCAAGCCCATGGATTCAAGCACATGCTCTTTTGTTCACGGGCAGCAGTGATGGGAGAGGAAAGTCAGTGCCAGCTTTTCCCAGGCTTTGCACTGTGCTTCTCACTGGCAGTTCTGCCAGGGAGGAGAGGTAGGCAGCCAAGAACGCAGGCTATGAGCAGAGGGGGAGGCGGAGGAGGTAGCTACTCAGGACAGGGACTCTGATTTGTGCTGTGGGTCTCAGTGGAGATAGATCAGTGTGGAATGTCAGAGCCAGAGTGCATGTGGGGGACGTTTGTACCGTCTGGTGCTACTTAGATGTTCTCTCATCTTTGATAGAAACAATTGAATTTGAGAACTTTTTTCCCACAAGAAAGGCCTTCAGTGTTCACAAGGGAACAGATTAGGGATTGTCCTAAAGACTCACAGTGGCCAGGGCAGTGGGGAAAGCCAAGTACCAGATGATTTCCTTGGAATGCAACAAATCTTGCTGTGTGATAAGAGCAACAATAGCTTTCCCTCTGTCACTCTCTCTGACCTCAGGTCCAGCACCTCGAAGATCTTCCTCTCTGAGCAAGTGCTTTCCAGCAGAAGCAAAGCAAAGGTGAAGCCTAATGAACACTCTGGGATGGATGGGTCTGATGGGATGAGTAGTGAGCAACAGGTTGAGCAGAAGAGGTGAGAGATGCCTCTGTGCCAGTGGTGCACCACTTGCATATGGCTCCTTTCTAATGGTGAGACAGCACTGGTTGGCTCTAGGAACTAGGGAAATCTCCAAGCACAATGCTGAGCTCTTTCTTCCTCAACCGCCTTCTCATCCAGAAAAAAACCCCAACAAACTAGATTACCCGCTGATCCCCAGCCCATGAATTTGAATGTTGCATCCATTCTAGGAATCCATAGAGATCCACTGATCACACTGATCACTGATCACTTGATGAAACTTCCTTTCTTCACTGCATGATTTTTCATCTGTACCCTCTCTGCCCTCGAAAATGGTCAGTGACATCTCTGGGGTCTTTAGACCTGCCACTATACTGATATACAAAGGTGAATTGAAAGTGTAGCGCTTAGAATGGGACCTGCAGGCTGTCCGCAAAAAATAACCCACCACAATATTATACTCATTTTCCAGTTTAGAAGCAGGCCTTAGCCCATGAGAGCTAAGAACATAACTTTGAAAATTGCAAGCTTAACACGATTTACATATGATTGCTGTAGTCCATGTATGGTTAACACCGGGTTTTTTTTAGGCACAAAAGTTACACATTTTACAAGAAGGGCATTACAATCGGAAGTGATACTGACTGAGTGGAGGAAAACCCTTTTATTCTAATTATTGCTCTGAAACCAAGTCAGAATGGCCTGAGGGGTGTTATCTGTTAGAGGAACAGCCTGAAGAGCCTGACTCCTGCCTGCTGAAGGAAAATAAAGATTTCCCTGGAGTTACCACAAGACATTCAAACAGCTATTCCCATTGTGGCCTTTAATCCTGACATCCCAGACGATCTCATGTTTACATGAGGATTATTAATCCCCATCACAGCACAAGCTGCTCCCTGTCATGAGAAACTTAACAGTGTAACTTAACAGGCAAAAGACTTCTGAAGGCCATAGGCAGATGGAGCAGCATGAAGTAGCCATGACCAATGCAATGCAATGGTCACCTTTGAACTTCCCACTCCACAGCGGAGCTGGTGCACTGCACAGCTTGCGATTCACCCCAGAACCAGCTGCATTTCAGCTGAAAGAGAAAAGTTGCCTATGAAACCACTAAACACAGCCCCAGAGGTGAAACTCCCACTGACCGTATCACAGTTATTATAGCCCATGATTCCTGATAGTAGTGATAGTGGGTTTTAGATTAATTTGCTGTCATTTCATCATTTACACTAAATGCCATGATTCTTTGATAAACATTTCAGGCCTTTTTCCAAACAATTTTTCCATTCAGAGCTGATGAAAACAGGCTGTCAGCACTCCCAGTAGAAACACCCTGCTTGTGGCAACAGTCACTGTCTGGCCTAGTGGTCTCTCTGGAGAAAGTCCAAGTAAGAAGGGAGTCTCAAGGTTCCATTCCTGGAGCTGATTGAGTCTGGGAGGAAGGTGACCACTGTTCCAAGAAGCTGATGATGGTTTTTCCCTCCAAGGGGTTTAGGGGATCACAGAGAGTGAACTTTGTTATCTTTAAGGCTGCACTGGCATAAGCCAACCACAAAAATGAGGAGGGGGATGATGGCAGCTCTCAATGTTGAGGGAAAGGAACAATTTATCCAGGACAAAGCATGGGTTGTCTTCTGGGTGTTGGTACCAGCTGCCTTTATCTGGAGAGCTCTCCAGCATCTTCTCCCTCCTTCCCTCACACGTCTGCTGAGAAGCACTGACACTTGAGATCACAGACCCCCAGATCACTGGGGGCTTCCTTGTGGAGACTGTCCTCCAAATGCTGAAACTTCTGTATTGATCTCACAAAGCTGAATGAGGAACTCATTTCAATGTGAGAGAAGTCTGAACCTGGAGCCCCCTTCCCTGGATTTCTGCATGGGTCCTGCCAATCAAGTGTACTGCAGCATCTTTCAACTGTGTTTCCAAAGTTTGTCCTTATGAGCTGAGTTCACTGTGGCCAAGCTAAAAGGCAAACCTTAACTAGATCACAAAGCAGGAGGGAAAGAATGACAGTCTGTATGTTGACTTATGAGAATCTGGCAGTTTCTTTTTGGAGTATTTCTTAAGATATTGTCCAAAGAGTCCTTTGCTGTTTATGACACAACATAAATACTGTCTCTCTTCACCTCCTGAAACAGTGAACTGTTCTTTGCTGAAATGCCATTTACAGGTCATCTTGATAACCTGCCCCACAGGAAGAAATGACAAAAATAGATCTCCCCACCTAAAAAAAAAAATCTCTTTATTTGCACTATGTACTGATATTTTGCTTCTATTGATGTAATCAAACACCACGCTGACAGCGTGTGAAAGTCTAAAATAAAGACTCCCTTAATCTGGAAATCAGCACCTGGAAGCGTGCAATTAAGGATAGCTGAAGAGGGGAGAGAGCAGAGCTTGTATCCAATATACTGAGGCATTGTTCAAGACATTCAGCTTTGCTGAGGGCAAGCGACATTGGTAGAAGATAGTTGTTCTACAGAGAGATATGTAAATAACAGGGTGGTATTTTTTTCCTGGCTATGCTCCCTTTTCTCATCTGGACTTCTACTATATGTGGACTTTGAGGCTTTTTGTTGGACCTCTGTTGTTCCATGTACCTCCAGAAATGTCAGAAGCATCTGCAGTGTGTGCTTAGATTAATTAGCGTATAAGGACCTCTGTGTGGACTTTGTCAGTGTGACACAGTCACAGAGGTGTGTACAGAAGCCCTGAAGCATTATAGTCAAAACAGCTTGAACTTAGTAGCCTTTTTTAATCTCCCATTGTTAGCAGGGTGTGCTTGTCCATACACGGCTCACAAGCATAATTTTGATTCTAATGCTTTATTTAGATAGACAGGAAAAACTAGATTGAGAATTCATAGATAACAGAAGCTCACATGTAGAAGCTGAAGTAACACACAGCCAGGCCAAAAAGAAGGGCAAACATTCAGGCAAAAGTATGACTTATTCATCAAGCAACCAAATTTTAGTCGATGATACACCTTCCAGCACAGAAACTATCTTGCTGAAGATGAGGTGGGTTTTTTTCTAGCTGGAACATTGAAGCAGGGTTGAATTCATGGAAATCCTCAAATCTCAGAGTTGCAGAACTAAACAATTAGAGATTTCCCTTCCAACTTTATAATTGGTGAATCCAAGACCCTCTGAGAACATCTACCTGGGATCATATGGAAGGTCATCAGTATACAGCTTAAGTATCCAGTTAAAGGAGATCAACTCCTTAATGTTAACTAATCCCTGTGGACAGCTGACAAATGAGGCTATTTAAAGAAGTGTTTACTGTCATTATTCCAGACTGAAGAATGAATTGTTTAGAAGAATTCAGAATTGCTTCACAACTGATCAGAGCTGAGAAAAAGACAGAAAAGGTCAGATGATATATTGTGAACATTTCCCTTCTATGAAACTGTCTAATCAGTTCGGCTTAATTACAGAACATAGCTCCCTCCTAGATGAGACTGGAACATAGAAAAATCTGTGGCCAATTTGGATAAAACAAAAAAACCCAACATCTCACAGAAATCCCTGATGTCCCCATATTGTTTGCATGGGGACTAAGTTGTTCCATACACACAAGTCCTTGTTTAGATTGTTTGCTGCCATCCTCGAGAGAAGATATTGCAGTGGAAGGGGAGAATGAACTAACATACTCTAAACCATTCCTTAGTCTCTTAGCTTCATGTCACGGTAAGTAATGAGTTTGGTACTACATCATGGCAATGTTATGACAGAAAGTAAAGCCCTTCTGACCTCGAATTAATCCTGCCTTCTCTGAGAGCTTTGTTTCAGGCTTCACTGGGGACATGTGTGTGTAACTTTAGATGATATCTGAAGGCATTTCAGATGTTAGCCAAAAAATGTGCTTTATATTTATGCAGGATTTTGTTGCTCCTCTTCTTCCAAAATAGTTTTGGAGAAGGTGGGGAAATAGGTGGAAAATCCCCGGATATGCCCTGATTCCCAGAGTACTAAACTTAAAAACAATTATAAAAAATGTCACTACCGCCTGACCTGTGTCTGCTGAATTGTAGAGAGTTGCATTCAGGATTATTATAGACACTTAAACTGGAGTCAGAAAGTCAAGAAAAATCACACATTTAAGGAATGAGCTGGCTATCTCAGGTCAAACAGAGGAGAAGAATAAGCCAGTTTATGCATCTAGATCATAGAAATTAGACATGAAAGAAGCCTATGGGGTATTTAGACCAAGCACATGTTGTTGACATTTATGGAAAAGTTCCCATGCTGATTCATGGAAGAAATATGTCTTGTTCCCCTTTGGTCTACAAAATATCTTCAGACCATGCAGTATTAGCCAGTTTCTGCCAATCAGCCTTGTCTTCCACCTGCATTTTTTCTGTCCCTCTCAGGATGCCTGAGACATTTGTCCATTATCTGGCCAGTGAATAGTTGATGTCTAGTTTATTTTAATTTCCTTTTCATCTAGATCCTTAGGAGAGAGTTTCTTTGCTTACTACAAGACAACTCATGCATGCAATTTTCTAAGTTTTGAAAAAAAACTTGAGTAGGACTAGAAACTCCTTGAATTCCACCCCATAGGATTCAAACACATATCCTCCTGGCTGGGAAGGGTAGACCTCGACAATGCTCCTCATATTTTCTAAGCTTTCAGCATTATGGGAGGCAGGAATTTAGAACAACCCCATGCTTATAGGGAAAGGACACTTCTCCTGGGCGGTGGGAAACAAGGAGTTAATGCTGAGCAAGGCAGGGACAGATGAAGTGAGCAGGTAATTTATCCAATATCCCATAAAAAAGGTGGTACAGGCTGTTGACACACTTTCTTATTTTATTTAGAGTGTGGAAGAAGTCTTTGGGTCCTGCAAAATCTCACTTTGGATTGGGACCAAGACTAGACTGGAGAAATCCTTGAACCTTTAGTGTCATGTGGGATCCCTTAAGTGTCTTCCTGGTCAAGTGTTTTTCCATAGTGATAGTAAAGGAGCAGTAAGATGGCAATGCAAGGAGCCATAAGACAACTAGAAAGTTACAATTCTTTTATTGTAGTACAGATGAACAGAAAAAGAGAGGTTTAGTTTCCACGGTGGTATGTTCAGTGTTACCAAGATCCCCTAAGGTTTTGTGAATTGAGACTTCTCTGTTCCCATCTCTGGGGGACCTCTACCTTCCATGCTCTTTGCTGTCTTCAGATTCCTCATGTAAGTGTAAGGAAACACACATTTCAACAAGAGGCAATTGTTTGCCTGTATTTTCCTCCCCTTTGTCTGGGTCTGTTTTATACATCCTCGTCTCGGTTGCTTGTTTGGAACAGTTAAATTTTTCTGAGCTGTTCAAACGTTGCTATGTTGTATGTCATGGCCTGAAGTGTCCAGTCCTGCCCGTGCAACTGTCCAGCTCTATCTCACCTCAGGAATATCAATTAACATCCTGTTAGCTTTCAGCTCCCTCTACAGTTAACAGAAAGAGAAACCATCTGAGGGTTACAGAGGTCACCTGAGGCGCAGCCAGAAGGCCCTGGTCTCTCTCCATTGACCGATGGGGAGCTCAGTTTATCTGTGCTCCTAACCTAGGCAGCTCACTTACCAGCTGTAATTTAAAGAAATCATGTAAATTTGTATATGAGCAGGGAATAGCTGAGAGAGGAAGTACTTCTATCAAAGCAATGAGATGTTCTGAGGGGAGACGAGAAAAGGAGTTGGTTCCCTGCTTAGGGGTCAAGAAGAGGGAGGACATTTAAAAAAATACTAATTTCACTTTCTGCGAGATGGGAGACAGAAAGAGAATCCACCCAAGAACAGGAGGAGAGGGAACTTGTAATGGACAAAAGCAGCAGGGGATGGTACTCAGCTTCACAATATTTTATGGCACTGTAATTTATCCCAACAACAAGCAAAAAAATTATTCATGTTCATATGCTCTTCACAAACTGTTAAAATCTCCGCTAGTGTAGAAGAATTGCTCCCTCCATGGAAGGATTGCCTATCAAGGAACCAAGCTGCCTCTACTATTAACAGTATATCCTCTCACACTTCTGTCCTATCCTTTCCTGGACCCCACATCCCACCAAATGAACAAGTGTTTTCGTGCAAGGTAGACAAGGAGTTTCTGAAGTCCTAAGAGATGCTATTTTATGAGGACAACTGCAAAAGTAAGGTCTTGAAACTTGCAGCCATTCACCTACATTTTTGTTAAGAAAATTATTCATTTTTTTATCTCTTGTTTGTGTGTTGCCTTCCTTAACTCCCATAGTAAATCCTACAGATAATACTTCCCAGAACTGGTTGGTTCTACTACTGTTCTCCATTAGACAGCCATCAGGTGGCTGTTTCAGCAGCAAGAGTTTCCTTGAGTTCATGAGACCGATTGTCAGAAATATTAAGCATTCTGATGACTTGAAATTTATGTTCTTGGAACAAACCATCTTATTCTCTAATATTTTGGGCATTTCTCTTACTTCCTTCACAAAAGTAGTCCTTTTAGATGAGCAGATCATGCAATGGAATGGAATTTGGCTTAGTCTGGGGGGGTTTTTTTCCACTTTTGTGTATTTGGGCTGCAATTTTTACTGTTTCGGTACTGTTTTTACAGAAAACCAATTAATCTGATTCTTCACGACTTCCTGAGGTATCTCTTCCCTGTGGTCCCACAAAAAGGCATGACATGAACCAAGCAGCAGGGGCATATGTCAGCTAACTGAAGGAGAGTGAGAAATTATTGGGAAATCTGAAATTTGCAAATAGACAAATTTGCACCGAAACTGCAAAAAAAGCCAAGAGAGAGTCTTTTTGAGCCAGTAGAGTAATTTCTTTAGGCCAGGGAGGAGGAGCTTTGCTATGTCCCAGGGAGGAAAATTGTGTTCTCCAACTGTTTCAGTTTTTCCGTGGTTATAACAGAGGATTTGAATATGTGGCACTTGTCATCCTTACACTTTCCTTCCGGAATTAAACACACTAAAAAGCATTAATTACATTTCACTGGCACAGCATTGATCCAAGAGGTTGCTGGCAGCCCACCTCTCTTTTTTTTGATATCTCTGTGGTCAAAAGCAACAACCAACAGCAGTCACGGGTAAGTGGGTCTCAGTATCCTAGGAACAGGATTTCATTAAGGAGTACCATGGCTCACTTCAGGGATGTCTCTCACCTCCTAGATCTATTTGAAGCAGAACAGTCAAGAGAAACAGTCAGCAAGCTAATAACCACCACAGCCTATTGGGAAGATAGGAATAATTATTTAAACCAGTCTTGAATTACTCATTGGCATGCATCTAATTAGCAAATTCCATTTATTCCTGTAACTATTGTGCAACAATTAGTGGGTGTTAAATTGAGCTCTTCTGCCGGCAATTTCAATGGTGTAATTTTGCCAAGATGTGTCTGTTTTGCCTGCAATGCCTGGTACCACTGAGAATAGTCTGGAGGTGGTCAAAGCATTTCAACTAAATTTACTTTTGCTGAAAAGTACCATTCGCTCAGTGCCTGGGGCATTTCTGGGGATAGGACAAAAGAGATTTCAAGCAAGTTTTTTCTCTGAACAGATTCCTGAACACTAAGATCTGCTGGTCACTTCAGACAAGAAAGGAAGAGACATCTGAATAAAAGCATAGAGCCGAAAACAGATGTTCTGACACGATTATGATTCACATGCCTGTTTGCTTTTGTGTTGTGTTTTTTTTTTTCTTAAAAAAAAAAAAAAGTTGATCCTCCTTCAGGGTGGACAAAAAAAAGGAAAAAAAAATAAAACAAAAAAAATATTCAAAACCTTGAAAGATTTCGCAAAGCTAAATTGTCTTCCTCTGGCAATGCAAGCATGTCCGCCCCATGGTTCAGAAATGTTCCTCGGGCTTGGAGAAGGAGCAAACCCCACCAAGAGCACAGTGCACCCAGTGCCAAAGATATTACAAGGCTTTGAGGCCATGGAAATCAGCAGGGGAAAAATGGGTCTCTTTGTAAGCACATCCTGAATAACTGGGTTGCCAGAAGATGCTGCTCCATGTCCTGCTGTGTACAGTTTCCAGGAGTCATCTTCTTCCTATGGGCTGGTGGCATGGCCTAGGCAGGCGTCTCTCTTCACTGCTATATCTAGATATGCTTCTGAAGCTGGAAGTAACAGCATGGTTCTGGAACAACTTTACTTACCAAAAAGGACACTTTTTCCCATATGCTGGCCTTTGGTCATCCTATTTACAATATGCTTCTATCTCATACAGGGAATCCCAAAGCCAAGTATGACTGACTAAATAAACTAGATCCCAAAGTGAGGACTGAGATGTGGCTACAGGTATTTAACTTTAGGAGCCATCACAAAGGCTCCTTTACCCAAGTTACAGCTCAAGATACGGGCCTTCCCTCTTGGCTGAGCTGTCTAACACTGAGAGATTAAATAAATAAATAAACAAGTAACAAAATCCTGGTACCAGATGTATTTTGCATAGAACCCACCAGGATCCTGCCGTTCGTATGTTCCTGCCAACTTCTCCCACATGCACACACCTGATTCTGCTAATAGTAAGCTTAGGCCCTCCTGGGCAGAACAAGCAGCACATATCATTTCCCTGAGGTGTTTCCCTTTATTCATCAGTTTCCATCTCGGCTAGTTTGAGTCTAACTTGCTTTATGTGGGTTCCTACTGCTTTTATATTACTTATCACTGAGATCTTCACTGCTCCCTGGGCCTTATTTTTTCCAGCATGAAATGGACACTTGCTACTTTTCTCTTTGACCATCCTCATTCTCTACCACTCGCTTTTTATGTCTCTTCTATAAATAAAAAGCTCCCCGAGATATCCAAAGTGTTGCTTAAAAAAGAGGTGAGGGAGCTTGCTCTGGGGGTATGGGCCATTACAGAAAAGACCAGGTGCTTGGCATGTCCCCAGCTCACAAAGGTGGGAGCTGTCACAAGTCTGAAAAATATCAGTGTGGGAGTTATAAATAAAAGCTTTAAAGCCAGGGTTTTAAAAAGTCATCTTTAAATGCTTCATAATTTATAGCCTGCTGCAAAGAGAAGAGCGTGAGCTCTGGAAGCTGGGCTAACCCATTCCTTGCTCCCTCCATAGTTGAGCTGTTCTTATGCATGTGGTGAGACATCTAAAATTCAGGATTTTAACCATCAGTGACTCCTTCCGCAGGCTTACCTGAGTCACTGTGGCTGGGTTCTTTTCACCTCCTGGTATCTCAGAATGAGCTGGAAATAAATATCATTGGCATCATATTGCAAAAATACCAGGGTCATGAGTAGGGATGTTACATACAGGTAGGACAGTGCCAAGAGATTAAGAAGAAACTCAGCAATAAACAAATGGGCTCACCTTGTGCTCTGTACAAGTGATTTACTCCCTCATTCACTCAACTGCTTCACATTTACAACAGGGATTATCCTAAAAGGTTGAGAAACTTTGTTCAACAGCAGCTACAAAATGCTTTGCTCTTCCCTAGCAGAACAAAGCCATGCGAAAGGCAGGGGGTAAGGGCCTGCCGCAAGGAGAGCTGTAATAGCTGCCAAGCTGGCATTTACAGTAATCGTTTCATCCAGCCCTGGAAGTGCAGCTACCTCTAGCATGTAACATAGCAGCTGTGCTATCACCATCCAACAACAATAAACAATGGGAAGCAGAATGGGCTTTCAAGGCAGCTGAGTCTCCTGAGAATATCTAACCCACCACATCACTGTTGCTCCCCTTTTCCCCAGCTGGAAACAAGTCTGGAAATAATGAATCCTAAAACAAAGTAATAAAATAAAATAAATATATAATAAAATAAATAAAAAATTAAATATGGTGTCAAAGTTTTAATATTAATAGAAAATAGCTGTTGTGCTGATGCCTTGCCAGGAAGATGGTCTAGTGTATGCTCTGCTGCCCATTTCACCACCTTGGGGTTTGTTTTTGTGGTGATGTAGAAGGACCAGTGCCACCTCTCTAACACTGCATCTCCCCAGACATCTGCATCCAAGCCTTGACTTGTTCAGAGCTTGCTGAGCTGGTGAGGTTTAAGAGGATCTCACCGCCCAAAGTGCTGTGGCTTGAGGCTATAGATTTAAGCAGAAGCATTAAGCACCCTGCTCCTTAACTCATTTCTAATCCATTTATTTAAACTTTAGAGTGGTTTTAAAGCACAAGAATCAAAGGCGAGAGCAATTTAGAGTTTTCCAGCCCAGCTATGAGATCTGACCTCTGCACGTATCCTGGCTGCCTTTAAAAGTGTACCAGCATAAAAGCACAGTTTGTGACAAAGCATCTGGAAGGATTAAAAACTTTCTGCGATATACTATGCTTCTGTCAAGGACCTCTTTCCTATCTCAACTCAGTTGCCAAAAAAAGATCTTTCCTCGGGGGGCTTCTAACCCGCCTGAGGGATTTAGAGAAGAATTGCTGAGAAGAGCATATAGCGATTTGATTAAGGGATAAATGTGAGAGGGAGAAGGAGGGGGGTAAAGGATAGAAGGGAGAAGCAGGATTAGAATGAGAAAGAAAATAAAATAAATGGGAAGTAACTGAGCTGAATGAATCTGGGTAAGGCAAGGTTTGGGGGGGCATTTTGCAGTCCCGACTTTGGGTTCTGTTTTGATTCCAGGTAGGCATGATATCCTTCATCAGTGCTACAACTGAGGGGGTCTCAGGGAAGGTGGGAACAGTAATGATAGAGTTGCTGAAACAGAGTAGAGAAAAAGCAGAAGGCCAAGGGGCTTTTAAAGAATGATTTCAAGCCCTTAGTGTGAGCACTTCACACTGCCTGCCTGCTTATTCTTCTTCTTTGGATAATGCTTGGGAAATCATTACCTGATCCCTCCCATCTTTGTTTACAAAGGCACTCTGGGTCAATTAATCCCCCCTTTATTTCTTCTCATTCTGTCACTATGAAGTAAGTGGTAACCAATCTCCCAGCCCATGGAGTCAGCCTGTCTTCTTATTTCCTTACTCATTTAAGCAGACACCTTTGAAAAGCTGGAAAATATTACCAAAACCCAAGAGACTCAATATTCCGAATAAGAAACCAGTATTTCAGTCTTGGAGGTGTCATGAGTCTGGGACATGAGACAGAGCTGGGTATGAAAACAGTCCCTTCAGCTGAGGAGCAAGAAGTCTCTGGACACACTGCTGCTTTCTCCGTTTGTCTGAGGTTTTTGTTGTTGGGGTTGTGAGAATTCTTTTTCTCTTTTCTTTTTTTCACTTTCTGCTCCCTCACCCCTCCACCCTGAATTGGCCTGATGTTAGAAACCGATGGGAAATGAAGAAGCTGCCTGCTAGAACAGTTTCTTCCCTCTTCATGATCCCTTCTGCATGCCAACTCTCCCACTGTGTTATTACAAGTGTATTGCTGTATACCACCATGATAGGTGCTGTACAGATTCAAACCAAAAAAAAACCCTAGAAAAAATAGAATGGAAGAAACACTGGACAAACAAACTGTTTGTTCATGTAGTACTACTCATGCCTGATTTCCCACTGATGTGAGTCTGTTGATTAATGAAGACCTCTGTTTGAAACTTTTCCTGTTCTCAGGACTCTAATTTTAAACACTTGAACTTGCGCTACCAAGTGTCTTTCTGTATCTCTCTCTGGGTGCTTGGTTTTGTTTTTGTTTTTTGGGGTTTTTTTTGCTTGTATCTCAGAAAATCTCTAAGAACTCTATCACTTGGCCAACAGGTTTGACAGTTGTTTGGCAGGGAGCAGATTGACACATTCAAATACAGACAACACAATTGCTCAAGACTAGTTTCCTTAGGAAATTGGGTGAAGAAGATCATGCCCAAGAAGGATGAGTCCTCCCACAGAAATGTTATTACCTCACAGCCAAATAAGCTGCAAGATTTTGGGGCTCTTGTGGTCTGAGTAAGAGACAACCAGTCAATTGGGATGGACAGGCAGGGGAGTTCAGCTGAACAATCAGACAGTATTGAGCTTAGTCAGCTCAAGCAATGCCAAGAGGCACCTCAACTGCTTTTTCTCCTATGGCTATACTACTTGCCAAATATTGAGGTTTGGAAGGCATCTACCCTACATCTTTGCTGGGGTCAGAAATTTTTAGGTCAGCTTGTTCAGGCATGAACTGGAATAGGGAGGACATTTCACTCCATTGGATGAATGCCCCAGTTCAGCTTCCTTATGCTAAGCTTCATTTTGAAAAGGACATTCCCACTGCTGTGTGGAGGTAGCTCTGGCTTTGGAAGTTGTAAGTCAACTAGCTTGTGATGTAAGGAGTTTCAGCTGTGAGCTCAGGCTGTAAAAGTGGACCAGAAATTTTGATGGGTATCCTGCAAAGCAGAATACCAATTATCTTGATTCAGTTTCAGGTATGTTCAGCTTGAGCTGTAGTCCTGACTTGAGCTGACAGGCATTGTATACACAGAGAATGAGGATCTCAATGATATTCAGGGACTACTGTGCTGGGTGGATAAAGTGTTTCCTTTCAGTTCAACAGTTGAACTAAAGAAGAGAACAACACTGATCTACTACTAGTAGTTCATAGAGCATAGAGCTAGCAGCAGAGGCAGAAAGGCAGTCAATGACCAAGAAAATATGTCTTATGGTGACAAATGTTCCACTGAAAAGTCTCCTCATAGACATACGGAAAACATACTTTTATTTAGTGTGTTAGCAGCACAATGGAAATGAGATTTGGAGACTATGGCACAATCTTCTGTATTCCTCCAAGAACAGAATGAAGAGGGAGGTCTAATTGGTCCTCACGGTTTCATGTTTCTTCTACACTCAGGGTGGTTATCATATATGTCAGTTTGCGACAAACAGCATAGAAGGTGTTTTGTATCACAGGAAGGTATAAACAGACAACCAATGTCAGACTGGGTCCTTCTGTTCCATAACACCACTGCTGACAGTGGCTAATAGCAGATGTCAAGGGGGAAGATTATGAAAAGGGTGAATTGGGAGTGTTTATTCTTCAATCAGTCTGAAGCTTCAGAAATTCCAGACATGGAGATGAGGACTTTCTGCTTGAAAGTTGCCAGTACTTTTTTTTCTGTCTGCCTTTTATCTTTGAGATCCTGACATAGCACAGTTAGGGACCTCTGCAGTGATGAACTGGTTTATGAATTTCACCTCATATGAAAAAACATCAAGATTTCAAGGTCTCTGGTTGTATCTCACACAGAATAAATTTGTCTGTATGCTGACTACATGAATCATCTCCTTTCAGATGTATCTAGCATATCCACCATTAATGACTATCATCGTCACCAGCTAACAAATAAAAAAAACCCAACAAAACAACCTAAAACTTGGTAGGATATTACAGGTATTACATACATATCTACTTTTCCTTATGATATGGGTCCATTCTTAACCTTTTTCCCCAGCTTATGCTATCAAGGGCACACTTTTGCTTCTTCTAACACACTGGGTAGAAAGCCTTTCCAAATGCCTAACGTTACCCCTCACTCCACCTTCTCTTTTGTCATTCAAGAGACTAAGTCACTTAAGAATAAACTTTCAGGGGACACTTAATAAGTTTGTTTTGGGGGGAAGAGTTAAAGGTAACTTTATCACTTACATCACTCTTGGCATAACTCCTAAGTCTTAGAATCAGACCTGAGCATAACACAACTTTTGGCAAAGCTTTATTTCAGGCAATAGGTTTTGGTTGGGACCTTTTCATCTTGACACTGACACTTGAACAAACTGATCTGCTTTGATTTCTCTTCTTATAATAGAAGAAAGTATTTTCCTTCAGCACTGCAAGTAATAACCTAATGGAAGGTCATTAGTTACTGGTGATGAAGTAAAATACACCACAATACAAACTTAGCCCAAGGAGACTGGAATGACACAGTGCAGGTGTAATTGTAAACGGACACAGAAAATACGATCTCTTGTGAAGAATTTTCAGGGCATTGACTTCAATTGTCTATTCTCAAGCTTACCTGGAACACAAGTAAGCAAATGAAGAAAGGATCAGCCTTCCTCAACATTTCCTCTCCCTCCCATGGCCAGATTATTCCCATTGAACATGTTCACTGACTTAGATAAATTGTCTCTATTATCTGTCTGTTGTTTGGCTAATTCACTTATGAAAAATGGGAGGTAACAGATGCTGTTCAACAGAAATTTGAAACTGAGCACAAGTGCAAGGTGGGTATTTTATCTCTGCAATTTACAGACACAAATTCCTCTCCCTTCCTTTCACTCTTGTCTTGCTGACATCCTGTAGTGTTAACTGTTCATGCGCAAGACTTGCTCAGCCCTTGAAATAGGTGATTTAACAAGGACTTTCTAGAGCAAGAGAGAAAAGAAAGTATCTTAGAGACAGCAGGACCTAAGAAGATAAAACTCATAATGAGTCATTCTAATACCATGACACTCACTACCTCATTTCTCATGGTGGACTTTGCCAGAACCACCATACATCTCTGCTTAAACACAAATATATTGACTTGTCCACAATAAGTTTTATGTGGTTTAGGCCTAATATAATTTGACATTGCTTGATAATTGCTAATCCAGTCCAAAGCTGAGCCACACATGGATGGGTTTCCCTGTCCTCTCCTGTAGTCCTAGTCTAATAGCCTGAATAAACCCAAGAATTGTGTGGTTCCCACCCTCAATTTCTGTGGGTCCCTGGAAGACTTCTCCTAACAGAAATTCAGTCCTTGAGGCTTCTCAAACTGACTGGGAAAAGCTGGGCTGAAAATAATTTTTTTTAAATTTTTGTTGTTGTTGTTGTGTTTTGGGTTTTTTTTCCCCGTGGAAAATATTGATATTTCACCAAACAATGAAAATGCTTGGCCAAGAGCCCTCCATTTCAGTGCAGAAATGCTCCCCCATGGGAGTCATATCTGGTATGCTTTGTGTCCCTGTCCTTCCCTGTGAGCTGACATTCCTGGCTTGCCCACATCTCTCATGGAAAAGCATGGTCCCCTCTCTTGCTGAGACAAGGCCATGCACCATAGAACTTGTATCACCATGGTGTCTCGTGTGACACGCAGTTCACATGGCAAGCCCAGCTGCCAGAGCAGGAAGGGGTCACTGAGCTCTGCAGTGATAGACTTTAGGAGACACTGTCTGAAGACTGGCCAGCTGAATCTCCAGGCCTCCTGCCACACTCTGAAGCCTTGTTGAGAGATTGGTTGTAACTTAAAACATTTTTTGCTTTCATTAAATGGCAAATTTTCCACTGAAATTTCTCATGGAAAATTTCAAGCAGCAACAGAGGAAGTTCTTTTCAATGCCCTTTGCATTGGCATTTACCAACTTAATCTCACTTTTCTTGGATTTCTTTACTGTTTCTGCTTAACCTCTGATAACATTGGGAAAGTTCCCTTTTATACATATGTGAGATCAGGGGAAGCTGACATATGTTACTAACAACATATGGAAGGGTCTGTATCTTTCCAAATGTACAGATTTACAAGGTGAGCTCTCATAAGTCTCTGAAGAGAGGAAGATGTTTCACTGTCTTATATATGTATTAACAACAAAACAAAATTCCTTTCAGATCAAGATCTAGCAAATAAAGATCCCTGCTTTTTAAGTTTTTTTTGAAAAAGGTTTTGAACCTCAGTATCCCATTCAACTTGTTTGTTTTTTATTTTCTTAAGTCATTTCAGGCTGGTGAAAGTTCTCTCCCTGAGCTAGAGATCTTGCTCACTTTTTTTTTTTTTTTCTTTTTCCCTTTTTGGTTTGGTTTTTTTTTTTTTTAGACAGAAGCAAGGGAAAATTCTCAATCTGTATCTGAAGATCCCCAACTGAGCAGATATCTCACATGCTTTTAAAAAGTTTAGTTTTATAACTAACATCTCAGTTACTATCTTGGTGAGGTAGTAAGCCTGCTCACCTAAGGTATTCAGAACTTTCTTCTTCCCAGACTACAGCAGCTTCCACTCACCAATGTTTCTACGCATATTGGGACCAAAAGAGGTAAGACAGATGTAAAGAACTGGGTACCTCTCACAGGGCACTGAACTACATGGAACCCCATAAAATGTTGTTGCTTTCTGTTATTTTCTCTCTTCTTCTTCTTCCTTAAGTCCCTAATTGTCATATATTCTTTTGTCTGAAGTGATGCTGCAGCAACTCCTAATTGCCCAAAGACATTTTTGCTGTCGATGTGCTCTAGATCAGCTTCATTTCAGTCTGGAAAGGGGGTAGGGGGCATGTTTATGTACTTGCAAGTGGGAAAATGCAGTAGACAGCATATTCTGTTCCAGGCTAGCTGTACAGTTCATCTCCAAATCCCAGGTTCCCCCATTAAAACCTACCCACTGCCCCAGGGAAAGACCTGGCAAGCTCTTCTGACCCAAGAGCACTGGCAGCTGTTTGGCAGCTTCTGAAGTGGATCCAATCTGGTATGAGTTTGCTACACTTTCATTTTGTCTACATCTTCCAAACAAATAACCCAGTCCAGAATCCCAAGCTGTGTTTTGCAATGGAAATGCTTCAACGTCTGGGAATTGTTTCTGCTTCAGGGAAGATACTAGAGCACTGTTAACTGTTTAAAGGGTCAGTGAAGAAGGGAAGGCAGCCCCACATTTATGGATCAAACACTTGCTTTCAGGGCTTCCTAATTAATGTCACATGGTTAGGGAACCTAGTGAAATCAAGGGAGCCTGGAGATGTCCGTGTCTCTGAGTCAGTACCTCAAAATTTTTGGACCAGCTTTTTTCTGCACATTTCTTATCTCTCCCATTAATCATCTTTTACTCTCACACCTCTTAATTGGAAACACTATACCTTTACTGTTCAGTTATTCCACTGAATAATGGAGTCCTGTTCTGCAGCCTTTTGGATGATCAACACAAATTGGGATCTATCTTTGTATTCAGACAGGCGTAACTTCTCACGTTTAACACCACTGGACTTGATGTGAGGAGCAGCAGAAAGAAGAACTTAGCAGTGTTCAAGACCACTTTGCTTGATCATGTACCCGGATGTCTTTCTGTGCCTGACATTCCTGTATAATCCAAGGTAGAAGAGTGAGTCCACTAGCAGCTAATGCGAAACTTCACTCAAAGATGGAAAACATTGAAAATCTAGGTGAAACAGTGAAAGATCTACGAAGGCCAGGTTTTCATTCTTGTTTGTGCAGTCATGAGAGAAAAAAAATTAGGAAAGAAGAGAATGTTATTTTCCATTCAGGGATCTCTAGAGCTTTTGATTCCCTTTGCAATAGCCTCAGAGCATCCACGTGATTGGACTTCATGCATTGGCTGGATTATATTCCTATATATATGTGAATGGACAATCTCAAAACCTTTCCACACAAATATGGTTGCCTAGCTTTATAGCTGGAATATGAGAAAAGGAAGAGGCTGGGCATCCTGCCCCAGTCCATGTAAGAAATCAGCAATAACACCAGGTGTGGAATCCCTGCCTTTGCTTTATTCCCATTACTGCTCCTTCAGCCCCAATCCTTCTGAGCCTAACAGTCCTTTCTAAAACCTTTTCTTCAGAATTTCTTCTACCTCCTCATGAGAATTCCTAATTGGATAGTTAATAAAAAGATCCATCAATACTTTTGCTTTATTAAATTACATATGTCTTGATCACAGAGCTAATCACAGTTCATTTCATCTCCCATTCCTTCCTTATGTTTCTCCAGTGCAGCAACAGAGGCGCTGATCCAAAGACACATAATTCCCTGAAGAAGGCACATTATGTTAGGGTGTGTGTACCTTTAAACCAAGATTTGCCCAAATACAGAAGGATGACAGATCAGCTCAATGCAGCATCCTTACTTTTCCTGCCAGACTAAGTTTTATTCAACTTTCCAGCTGCTCTGACACAGGTCAGTGATTTGCCAAAGGTCAAAAGCTGAGTCAGGAGTTTGGAAAACCCACAATACTGCTGGCTCCCAGCTCAGCTTAGACCATACAAGCCCTTTAGGTCAAACCCCTCCTCACTTCCATCAATCTCTCCTATCCCAGAGCAAACGGCTTTCTTCTTGGACAAGGTAATAACTCTTTCAAGCCCCTGACTGAGCAGGATAGGCACAGCTGCACTGGAACACACCTGTACTTTTTCTAGCCAAGTACCTTGCAAGTATCTTGAGAGTGGCTGATGTCAGGTAAGTTCAGAAGAAAAAAAAATTATCTTAACTAGATCATTTGCAAGACTCCTAATCCCTAAGGCATAACCAGCTTGATTCCCCTTTCATTCACAGCTCACCCCAGAGCACTGCCCTACCCCAAGGTACATCCAGCTCCCAGAAATTCCTTCTGGCTCAGATTCACAACTCTTCTCCGATGACAGCACAGGCAGGTAGAGGCCTGGGTCATATTTACCTCCTTTTTGGGGCATATCCCTCTCCCTCCATCCTTGCTGCACCTCTGCCCTGATTGTAGTGCAGGACATCCTGCAGCTCCATCACTGTTCTGGGCTAAAGTGCAATCCCAGATGGTGGGATGGTACTGGCTTGCAGCCCAAAGACTGACAGAATTTGGATGCAACTAATCAGGCATGGTGCTGACAGCCCCATCTCAATTACCTTAAGCATTCTCTCCAGACCATTGGGATGTAATCAGTAGAGTCAGTAGGTGCTTGGGTGTGGATCACCATAACCAAAACTATCTACATTCATGCAGATGAACTCTATCTGAAAATGCCCATTTATCCTGCCTAAATGTAGCTGGAGAGACGAGTTTAGATGGCAACCTCCACATCACCGATAGCTAAAATAAAGTTGGGTAAGTCCTTTATTGCATCCAGCTGAGCCAAGGTATGGGCAGATTTTTTTTTTCCCATGCACAACCTTCTTCCTCCTCCACTTTCTCTGTATTCACCTCTTTATTGCATCAGAGCAATGAAGTTCAGTCAACACTCATCCATTTCTAAGTCCCATCTCACAGCCACTGCCACATATATTCTCAGAACAGCTATAATTTCATCTTCATTCTCTTAACTCAGAAGACTGTTAGTGCAGAACCTGTGTAAGCCATCTCAAGTGCTGAAGTGGAACCACCCTTCTGAGCAGCTGATTAGATTGGCTTGTTCCAAGCACAAACCCCATCTAATCTAATATTCACCCACTCTTTCTTTGAGATCCTTGGTAGGAGGAAGAACTACTTATCACAGCCAAGCTGAGGTATGTTATAGTGATGATTCAGCAGGAGACACCAGGACATCAGAGTCTTTGCTCCCAAATGGCTATCATTTGATTTTTGAAACATCATTCTGGTAGGAAAATATGACTTAAAAGAGGGAGAGCAAACAGCCCATGCCTTAACATTTGTTGAGTCAGTGTTGTGCCAAGTCATTGAAGAATGCTTTAGTTTGGACATGGCTTGGGAGTTTTTGCATTTTTTAACAAATGCATACATCCATCAGTCCCCAGTGAGCACAATGATACCCATGACTGACCATATGGCAGCTTTGTAAACTCTTTGGGATGATCAAATCAAAGGCTGGTGCCTCTTGAGTAAAGAATTTCATAAAGAAAGAATCAAATACTAGCTGGCTATTTTAGCATATTCAAAATTATTTATTTCCTTCTTTTACATTTGCTTTCCCTACAGAGCTCTTGGAACATCTGACAAAGTTGATCGGTTGATTATTTTCAGGGAAGAATCTTGGTGGGGAAACTGAGGCATGGGCTCAGGCACAGGTTGGTTTCAGAGATGGGAAAGAGGGTCCAGCTCCTCCTATGCTTGTGGGTAGCAATAGCCAATATTTCTTCAGATTTTCCTCCATGGCATGACTCCAAACAGCGTCCTTACAGCCAAGCTGGACTCATATCCCCAAGTAAGTGCTGATAACCTCAGTGGAGTCTGTAATTACTGTCTTTGCTGCCTGGCTGCCCTCTACCCGGACTTCCCTCCGGGTCTGGACACCTGCATTGCACGGTGATTGACTCCTTGTTTATGGCAAACAAGTCTGGATTCTCCCACTGTACATTTTTAAGACATTTTGAAAAAAAGTATTTTCTTCTTTCTTTCTTTCTTTCTTTCTTTCTTTCTTTCTTTCTTTCTTTCTTTCTTTCTTTCTTTCTTTCTTTCT